>ML121670.1:0-46461 GCA_003788615.2 Terfezia boudieri ATCC MYA-4762
TTTTTTTTTTAAATTTTTTGCGTTAAAATTTTGGTTTGTTTGCTAGTGTGGTGATAATTCTACTCGTGTTTGTTTATTCGTTGGCGCGGTCATTTGTTTTGTATGCACTGTGGATGTTTGAATGCAACGTTACATTGTACATATGTTGACATTGATGCATGCAACGCTGAATTAGCGTAATCTTGGTGAATAGAGCGGGCCTTAGTGCACTTTGTGTATGGGATGATCCAACTGCCAATAGGGTCTATTTGGCCAACAGATCGGCCACTTGGCCAAGATGTAATCTTGGCCCATGGGACAGAACACCCTGCAGGGCCCCGAGCGCAACATATTTGCAATTTGCTGGATAGGTGATGGGCCGGGAGAGATCAGAGGGGACCCATTTGGAGGTAATCCGGAGTTTGGATACATAGGCGTCAGGGATGTGATTTTTCTTCTTCCATTTTTCCTTTTTGGCATAAAGCTATTTATCTCAATGGGGCTTGATCGGTCTCGGGGTTGGAGAAACACCCGCGTCTGATGTGGTCCTTAGCCGTAGTTTAGTACAACTAAATAAATACGGGTACTGAGTTATAAAAAAAAAACTCCCAGTAATGCCAGCACGCATCTGTAAATATATGTGCACTAAAGCACCACCGAGAATAGTAGGAGATATTCACTGCAGAAGAAGAGCGGTGAAAGAGGGAGGTTTTGGGTGTGGCTCATTTGGAACGTAGCTTGTTGCGCAACACCTGCTCTATTACCGAGGGCACAATTACCAGCAACCTCTACGGATACCTACCTCTAGAAGTGGTACTTCACGGGCACGGACTCTAGTCATCATACACGCAGCCCCAACCAAGTTTGAGTCTGGAACAATGCGAAGATGGATTGAGGAAGCCAGCAAGGCCGTGGAGAGCTTGGAGATAAGGTGGTTATTGCAAGAATAGAACTTCAAAATGTTCTCAATAGGGAACGAGGAAACAAGGACGATATACCACAAAATCACCGTCCCATAACCGATCGATATTATAGAGACTTTCATCACCGCTTATCGGGCCCGCTCTATATATATATAAGGCTTTTCTAGAGTTTGAGGCCATTTGGGCTATAGACGACGAAGCTATGCGGTTTACTCCACAGCTGATGGTGTATGATATACAAGGAAAATCATTGGTAGACAATGACAATTACCGGCTATCTAGTATCGTCTTAGACTTCTACTTCGTCCAGAAAACAGGTTGTACAAAGAAACGCAGTAGGTAGACAAAGGAAATTGCTAGCTATCGAACAGTGCCTCGTCAAGATAATGCCGATTTTTTGAAAATTCAAACTGCATTGCCAAAAAGTAACCCTCCAGTAGTTTGCACCCGTAAATGCATTAAAAACTTCACGACCATTCTGGAAACCCTATATGTAAATTTATATAAATTACGACTTGAGTAAACTATTTTCAATTCAAGTTTATAGCGGAATTCTAAATCACAATACTGCTGGTCATTTTTGGCATGCAACTCGAGCCAGGATACCTCCGTTTCTGAACTATGTAGGCCATGGATGTTGTACTATTTGGCCTTTATCCTATTACAACCTTTAAATGTTGACCGTGTACTAAGTATTCCATGGTAGAGCAGTACACCTCGGGTGTTGAGGTAAAAACAGGAGCTAAGTCTTCACACACCGTTATGGCTCTAGGTAGGTGATGCATGTCGCTAGACCGGGCTGGCGTACTGCCAAGCCAGAAAATATGGCCACTGAGCATCAAGGATTCTGGCATGGCTAACCTACTTGACCATCCCACTACTTATTTAAAATAATGCCTGCTCCTCCGACACTAGATTTGCAACCTAGCGACAGAGATAGCATATATCTGCAGAGAGTTTACCTCTCCAAATAGCCATCCAGATGTCTCTAAAACCAACTTCAAGACCTTCTGAAGGATGCGAAAATCATAATCTTCTCTGAAGTTGAGCGGGTTTATATCTGGCACCCTATTAACAGCACCTCAGACAAGAGATACCTCTCGCAAGCTCCCATATGGAATGTTTGAGCAAATCTGCGCGAAAATTCTGGACGTTTGGAATTATTATAAGGTCAGGAATGTAATGGAGCTTTCCATAAAGCTTAGGGACGGTTATTCGTCCTTTGGTAGATCAATACATCTTCAATCATTTCGGGGCAGATGCTATGAAATAGTAGAGCAAAAGTCGCAGACAACAGTGCTAACGAGTACTCCTAAGATAGCGGTGTGGTGAAGATTTGGATATTTTAACGCGTTAGTTCCAGGTTATTCCTTCTTGTACCATGAGGTTTTTCACTAAAAAATGCCAACATTCCTATGACCGTGAAAGATCAACGCTTTGATAGCAGCTTTAAAAGCGGGTAGAAAAGGAATATCACTATTACAAAACTAGAAAATGAATGGCCAATGTGTAGAGCTGTTTGAGGTATTCGATGTGCTGCCTGGGAATTTCCTCAGGGACACTTCTTCCGTCTTTCACCCAAGGAACAAGCTGCAGGACATCCATAGAAGAAAAACTATGTAAATTTCTCTTTAATACAACAGATTCACGCGAAACCCTTCTTGAACTTATCAAATAGTCCATCTACTTTTAGTGTGTTTTGCATTGCTATGTGAGTATTGTACTGCTTGTACGAAATATATAGGCCATTGATTTAGAAATTTGGGACTATAGATTGTGATTAAAGTCATCAGATGACAGACAATGCAGTTTGTATAGCCTTTATCGCCTCCAATCGTTTAATATTCAGCTTGCCTCTTTCCGAAGTGACTCTGAAGCTATAGCAGGGTATTCCGCGCTTCTTCTGGAAATCTCAAAAAGCCCATAACAAGGATTTTTGCATAATTTTAGTCTTCCTGAATGGTTTGGATGAAATGGATCCGGTTCAATGTAGAGACTTGTACGGTAAGTGCACTACGCATAGAGTGTTTCAGATCTTATGTAGCTAGGTAGATGTAGATAGGAATACATAATATCAATTCATAGCATATACCTTGATCTGAGTTTGTCACTTCTCTGAGCCGGAATGGCTACTCTATTGCGTAGCAGCAAGCGGACGACACTCTTAAGTGGCCTGAGACTAGAATACGTGACTTGATAATAACAACATGTGTAAACAGTAATGTTAGTTCGGAAGACATTGGTATATTCTTTATTGTGCCAATTCCCTTTTCAGACCCGTTGTTCAATGCTGTCGTGATATCCACTCCTGCTATATTCTAGTATATTCATGCCACACAAGATACCAGTTTTGAAAGCTTCGAAATAGAGGGCCAGGTTGAATAGAATGCATAACCTTAACCATTTGCTCAAGCCTCTATCTACGTGACCACTTCAGGCAGAAGAGAAGTAAATAGAAAGGTAGTAGTATGAAAAAAAGATCATTTCCTAGACAGGACTGAAGACTCCCTATAGAATGTCCCATACAAGTGTTGAACATTCCATTGCAAATTACACCCAGGAGTAATTCAAATGCACCCATATCCATGCCTGAACCAATTCAAAACACCACTAGGAAGACCCTACTGAACCAGCCCCATCAATGCTGAAGAAGATTTGTAGATGATCAACATTTCTTCAATCCAAGATGCTAAGAAAATACCCTCCATGCATTGGCTGTCAGGGGAAGGAGACCATGTGAACTTAGGTAGAGCAGTAGAGCTGTGGGGGAACCTCAACGCCAAGGATAGACAATTCATTCTTGTACCTCTCGAACTCCTTCTTCCGAGCCCCTGTAGTGAGACAGTCAGCGATAATTCTAAAAAGGGCTGACACATTGACCTTACCTTGGCCGCCATAATTAAGTTCCAAATCATACCATCTCTGCTCCTCAGGCCATCCCCAAATCTTCCCATCTCTCGAGATCACTGGTTCGACCAGGCTCTCATCGTCTGGTAATTTTGTTCCTATCTTCTCCAATTCGTTTTTCATCCGTATCTGGCACCCAGCTCCACCACACTCACATTTTCGAGCTTTGTTGAATTGCCCTATATCCTCCCACTGCACACAACGATGAAAGAAGAGTGCTTTGGCCACTGAGTATATATCGGAACGGAATTCACGGTCTTTGGCAATGCTTTGGAGAAATAACTCAATTAAGCTTTTATTGCCGCTGGCTGTAAGGTAAAGAGTCACATGGGATTTGATCCGAGAGGCCTTGCTCTTTCCCCAATATGGAACATCATAGTCCTTCCGGAGGCCGCTTTTGTTCTGCAACCTCAGGATGAAGTCATTACTCGAGAGCCCAATCCTCATCTCCTGTGGAATGTTCTTGAAAAGGGCCTCGACTAGGGTGCAGTAGTAAATATAAATGGACGCCGCAGGCTGGTTGTAGAGCTCTAAAGGGTTGATTTCCAGCTTCAAAATTGTATTTGTGGGGATTTGGTGGCAGGTATAGACGGCGTAAGCCCGAGGCGTATCGTGAGAGTCTACCCAGGCTCTACCTTCTTCATCCATGGCTAGCGACGAAGAACGGTCGTGGATAGTGAAGGATGAGGTTGAGGTCGATGAGTTTGGTTCTCCCTTCAGAGGCATTGGTGTAAATATCAGTGCCGGTACCTGGCGTGAGGGTGACAGACCAGATGGCTGGAAGGAGGGGTGGGCTGGGTATTCGTAGAAAGGTTGGACAGGACTGTTTTACGGCATCGTGCCCGCCAAGACCGCGCGGCCTCTACATTCAGAGGGATTATGCGTTGTATAACCAGACTAGCGTTGTATGCCTTGTTACATATATGCAACAGGACCGACCGGCAATTGACAGGATTGGGAGGACCAGGATGGAAGGGAACGTTGGGATGCCACGATGGCCTTCTTCGACTTCTTATGTGGACGGTTAGAAGTGCCGCCCAATACGTTCTTTTACGGTTCACCTATTTTCTGGCTTACAGGCCCTCCACCTGTCGGTTCGGGCGGGCCTCAGTCAGACCCCTCAGGGCACTGCCGGTTAATGACAGCACGGAAGCCCCGATTTCGTTTCCTTGGCCGATAGGCCCTTTAGCTTATCTCTTCCGTTATTGTATAGTTCAGATCACATCAATGGGCATTTGAATTATTTGTTATGACGTGTTATGTTCTTTCGCCGTTTGGCACTTGTTGTACATACCCGCCTGACCTGGCAGATTAACTTGCCTTGTCCTAAATCAACCCTGGTTGGTCCCTTACTGGGACGGCTGCGTATGAGTACTGAGTCTTCTAAACAACTGTATGTTATTGCTGTGGTGTTGCTGCGTCGTCACTTTGCGGTCTAGCGAGATCCGCATTCATTTCACTTTCCAGAGTTAATTCAGAGATACACCAACATGTTATTCGCCAAGATGCGTGGCGCGTATTGCATAGGCTAAAAGCCATCGCAATCCCTGGTCTCTGCAACACCACAGCGATAGCAAATAGCCCTCCCTAGGAGCGGTCGGGTTCGAGACTAGCAAATAGCTATAGCTTTCAACAGAGAATTTGATTTCGTCGCACACTAGAGCAATACATAAGCCATACGGAGTACAGCAGAGAGAAAATCTTCTGCTAAAACTGTATTCAAGTAATCATATGTACTCAACTCAACCCCATGTATTCAATGCGATACACTAACCAGACTAGCGATACACATCCATAGGGATGCAACTTTTGGGGAATTATAGCTTGCATAGCATAGCCCAGCGGGGAGAATCTACGTTCAGCATGAATCTCTGATCGGGGGATCCATATTCCACTCTGGCGGGCTCCATTATATACATGCGTTTAAAATAAATAATAATGAAGTATTAAGTACTAAGTACTTAGTAGTTAGGAAGGCAGGAGGTAAAAGGACACAAATAACGAGATTCAATTGCAAATATATATATATGTATATATATATATATATTTTTTTTTAAATACTCATTACTGCTATTCAATCCCAGTGAGGGGACTATGAGGAGCCACCCGGAAACCCGGGTGGATTCAGGACAAGGCATGTTAATCTGCCAGATCCGCCGCGCGCAGAAAATTGCAAATATAGGAGGGACAGAAAGTTGCTCTTTATAAGTTAAGAACTCATTGGCTACAGGCGTGGTCCAATCCCATACTCAATTATTATAGAGATCAATTTGAAGTATTGTTTCAAAATCTCCAGATCTCTTTGACGTACCCGAAATATGTGCCTGTGCGTATGTGTGCTTACATAAAACTTGACCGATCTTGCCGAAAATTGCATATTGTGGCGTCCACGCTAGATATCACGCAGATGCGTAAATTTGGCTTTGAGTACGCTTTATCACAAAATGTGTAAATCTCAATCCCACATGGCCATTTTTTTATTTTTATTTTTATTTTTTTTATATACTCACTAACTACGGATATATTCAGGTAGTCTGGTTATACTGTATGTCTGGTTATACTGTATTCAGGGCAGAGTTCTGTACAGGCAACAGTTGAGTTACTCATCATGACATGGCTGCATTGCCATTACAACCCGTTTTGGATGCCAATCTGCATGCGGTGCTTAGGCATTGCATACAAGTATGTAAGATTACCAAACCGGAAGCAGGAAAAGGCTTTTGGGAGCCTCCTTACTCATATGCGGTCCCAACGAGGGACCATGATGAGCCTCCCAGAAATCGGGGTGGATTCACATGGCAATGGGATACCTAGTGAGAATTTTGTGTTTGTTGTTGTGGCTGTACTGTTTAGCTGGTTGGGTTCGCACATAAAGTAAGCAACAACAAAGACTCGGCGTGTTGGGCCCGAGTACACCAACATCAAATCTAAGCTCTCAGTCATCCTCCTTCACTACCCCACGTCCTCGCCAAACTACCGAATACCAACGACCAATCCAATGCGAACCCAGAATTCGAATTTCGAATCACAACCACCACTAGGGGTATTCAATCCTAGATTTGAACGCCGTTCAAACCGTTCCTTGGACCATTTTTTTTTCCGATCGTTTATGTGTTTGCGCGGTTTGCGCGGACAAATTTTTAAGCGACATTGAGCCCACTTAAAGCGGCTTGAACGGCCGTTCAAGAGCTTTTTTGAACGAATCGTTTGAACGAACTTAAAATCCAGAGCTAGCCCAATCTGTTTAGAGAAAGAACTTAAAATCCAGAGCTAGCCCAATCTGTTTAGAGAGTAACTAGCCAAATATGGCTAAGTGTCTTCTAACTTGAGCTCAGCCTCCACACTTAGCCTCAGCCTCTCCGTGTACCAACTAGACTATCCTCAACGTCAGCATAGTATACCGCAAGCCAGACTAAGTATACCGTAACAATTATCCCGACTCCTCTACTCTTATACTGCAGCTCGAATATGCCTCGAATCAGCCAACGAAAAGCTCTAATTCAATGGTTTCTAGCGGGGATTGAGAGATACCAAGCTCACCTAGATTAGGAGAGATTCCAGGATTTTTTAAGGCGGACAATGCAACAGATACAGCAGGGTCTAGATGATGCAATAAACATAGTTGAGCCCAGTATGACCTGCACTGTGTATGTGCTTGAGGATTCAGAGCAATCCCCCCGCACCAAGGGAGAAATCCTCATTCAGTCTAGTTGGCACAGCCTCATAGGTAGGTCACATAAGTCACGCTGAGAGGTTAATTTAGAACCTAGCCCAATTCAGCCTAGACGATTGGCACCTTGACCCCAAAAACACCGCCCAAATCGGTCGTTTTAATAGGCACGAGACTAGTTTTAATCGGGCGTTTAAACTGCCATTTGCGCGGTTTCAAAATGGGGTACTCAAACCCAGAACGGTCAAAACCGCGCAAGAACACCGATTAAAAAAAAACCGTTCAAAATTAGGATTGAATACCCCTACTACAAGATAGGTGTTTCCGCCCCTCCCTCCCCAGCATCAAAGTCCACAAGGTTATGCGCCACAACATACCGATAGCTAACACACATCCCATAGCCACCCCTAGCAATCCTCACCTCTTCCTGTTCCGGCTATGTGCCCCACTGCTCCTTCTAGTCTCGATCAGACCCTAGCTCCTTCGAACGATCGAAAGGGCGACTTCCGCGAGGAAGCCTAGAGTAGCGGTGCAGGTCAAGCAGGAGCAGGAGGAGGACAGAGAATTACCTAGTGATATCGACAACCTGGGGGGCATCGAAGTCGGTGTGGTAACGAAGCGGTAACCCACGCCGTATCCACGGTGATAAAGAGGTTGCCCCGAAGGATGGGTTTGACTGCGCACTCCCTAAATCCAGCGGAGGCAAATCGAAGATATGTAGCACATCCATCATCCCAAACCGACCTTCCTCTTGTGTTCCTATCGAGCCAACACAGTCACAAACCCATATCTCGCCATCCGCAACCACTGAAGAAGAAATAAGTACCAACGGCGCTGGCCTCCTCCCATCCTTCCCATCTCTGCCTCTAATTCACAGCAAAGTGGCCCCCCCGACCCAAGTTCCTCCCCAAGTCAGGATCGAACTCCTCTCGGCCAGCACCACCAGCTTATCAGAAGCATACATCCTGACCATCACCTTCCCTGCTAAATCCGACCCAACATCTACCATTAGTTCGCACCCACAGTCACTTGCCAAACTTCTCTATTTACGCAGTTTCCTTGTACACATTTTTTGTCTTACACAATATTCTGATTTACACAGTTTCGTGGTTCACAATATTTGTATTTAGTCTTCTGCTTTCTGCGCGCGGTGGACCTGGCTGATTAACGTGCCTCGTTCTAAATCCACCCGGGTTTCCGGGTGGCTCCTCATAGTCCCCTTATTGGGATTGAATAGGAGTACTGAGTAAGGTTTTAAAAAAAAAAAAAAAAAAAAATTGCCAAATTTCTCACCTCCCAACTCGCCATCACCCCCATCCCCAACTCCTGGCTCCGTCGTTCCCCTCCTCCCCCTCCGCTTCCCAAGAACCACAAATCCACCAATGACAGCGAGAAACCAGCAGCTACTGATATCCCGCAAACTACCCTCAGTCTCTACAGTATCCCGTACGTTCTCCATGCACTCCACAAACTCGGTAGACTCACCGGGACCGACCTGTTTGTAGTCCGGAAGACTGTAAGGGTATTTAAAGAGGTTATCGAGAGAAGGTATGGCGCTGCGGTTGCGGGGAGGAGGCAGGGGTGGGGGGCTGTGTGCGTTTGGGCCAAGTTGGCGGGAAGCGGTGGGTTTGGGGTAAAAATAGAGGTAGTGGTGAGGAGGGTGGAGGAGGAAGGGTTGGGGCATGCTGAGGGGCCGAGAGGCAAGAGGCAAGAGGAGACGGGAGGAGTAAGAGAGGGTAGAACGTGTTTGCAGTTTGGGCGGGAAGTGCTGGCGGTCGTTCTTGCGTGTGTAGTGGTAAGGAAGTTAATTTGTGTGGTATTGCAGTGACGGGTCTCATTAGGTAGTCAATTTGTATTGGCTGGATGCAGCATTTTCTTTCTTCATGATGCTAGAAAGTAGGTATATTTATGCTTTTTTTTTGGTGCAGAGTTAAGGTGGGGATTTTCTTCCTCATGGTCCCCTTATTGGGACCGAACAGGAGTAATGAGTATTTAAAAAATGGGGATTTTCTTTAATGTTGTGTTTGTCATCTGTACCAACATCGATTTACATAGCAGGAAATATTGCTTAAGAAAAAAAAGATTCTAATAACTGATGGGGCTATGACTGGGTCGCAAAGTATATCACTTTTGAAGGTTGTATTCAAGTGCCTTTGGTACGATAGATGAAAGAGACCAGCCTCCCGATCCTCGGAAAGAAGGAAGGAGGAACGAAAGAAGTAATGTTCCGGGCCAGCCGCGAGAAATTTAAACTCGCGAGAGGCCCGGGCCACTCGCGAGGGGCCCAGGTCCCCCAGGAGACCACCCATCTCCTGGCTGGCCCGGGCCACGCGGGAGAATACGGGATAGCCGGGCCACCCGCGAGTTTGAGAAAAATGAAGGTTTACGATATCTTGATAATTTCGATACCTGTCCACCGGACGCTTAACTTGAAAATATAAATCCCTCGCACAAGAGGTGCACAGCATGCTTCAGATCTCCTTACCACTGGCAGTACCTATGCTTGCTACTCAAGATGCTTCCAACGTATGGTGAGCTCGCCATGCACGGTATTCTTGCCACACAGTGACACAGCGTAGGCTCACAATTCAAGGTACAGTATACTCTCGTAATATATTCTTATATCAAGAGAAAATTGGAAAATATAGAATGAAGCTAGCGGGTAGTAGGAAAAGTCGGTAATGTGGAATGTGAGAGGTGGAGACCTGGGTGCACAACTCGAATACAGTCCAAGATATTCTCCTCAACTTCTTGTGTATTATCAACTTCCGGAATATCATCAATGTCCACAGGAAGAGGAAATGGTCCATGGATCTTTACTTGACTTCCTTCAAAACAGTTCTCTAATGTTGACGGATTAACCCCAGTTTCCCAAGCATCTACACCCCCACCGGATGGCATGTAGTAGGTTGACAGACTCATAGGGATTTTCGGTAGGATGTGTGTCTGCATGAGTGACAATATGGTGCATCATATACCGCTGGTAATGAGCCTTCCAAGTTCGAATAAGCCCTTGATCCATTGGCTGATATTTGGATGTAGTTCCAGATGGTAGCTAAATAATATGAACGGAAGATAGAAGATCCTCATCCTCTAACTCTGCAACTGTGCACTCATGTGCACTGAAATTATCCAACAATAATGCAACTCGTCTTCTTCCAACTCGCTTTTGAAACCAAAGTAGCCACTCCTGTATGATTATTGAATTGTTCCAAGCTGTGCTGTTCCATCGATACTTACATCCTAAACTAGCTCGATTAATTCCCTTAAAACACCATGGATTCTCATAATGACCAATAAGCCATATCGGAGTCTTTTCACTTCCATCTGCATTTCCACACATCATAGCCGTAATCCGACTCTTATCTTGCTTAACTCCTTCTGGCTGCTCTGTAGCTAAAGTGACATTTGGGGCTCTTTTCCAATATAATCCTGTCTCATCCATATTATATATATCCTTTCGCTCATAACCTCCTAAAATATCCTGAATCTCTCTCATTAACATCTGGGTTTCCTCTCCATCATCCACTGATCCTAATTCACCACGCAACACAAGCTTCTTAATCCGATATCATTTCTTAAATGTACTCAACCACCCTTGTGAAAACTTTGGCATCTCATATCTTGTATAGATTGGTATCCTCATCCAAAATTGTGCTGCCTTCTCTTGTAACATTAATCCCAATATTGCTATCCCACGCTGTTGTATCAATTGTTGCCACTGGAACAGTGCGGAGTCCAATTTGTAATGCTTGCCAGGTTTAATCCATTTCGACTCAGGTTGTAACTTTTGTACCTGCACCGGATCTACATCGGAAGGTCCACGAGGTCTCTTTGGATTCAGGATTTGCTGATTTGTGACTGAGTAAGGGTTTTGTTGGTATGTTCGGATTCAAACCAACGTTTGATCTGTCGCCAGGTTGCCTTAGGGTTGGTATCTGTATATGTCTTGATTGCTTTACGTTCAACCTCTGACCAAGCCTGGTGCTGATATATAGTGGGAGTAGATGATGATGCCATTATTCCGCTAGTATTTGGTGTTATATGTAGTATCTACCTGTGCCGGAGATGTGTTGCTGCGGGGTAGTTTCTTATCGATAACAGCCTATTTGTAGTTTAGCGCTTCTCTAGATACAAGCATATGTATGGTGACTAAGCCAAAAAATAAGAATATTCTAGTACCTAATATATGCTTATTTACTATGTGGAACCGGCGGAGGTATACTTGTATCCAATATATGCTTATATCTGGTATGCTTGTATCGAGAGTATACTGTATGCCTGCTTCACAAGGTGAGTTCGCCTTTTAGGGGTATTGCCACTTTTTGCGCGCTTGCCATATTCAGGCAAGAACGTTAGCATAGTGTTTCCCAGAGTAAACCAACATGCAACTCAGTTGAACCTCTCTATTTGCATAAGATGGGAACCGGGAGGGTCCATGCTAATCCTAGCCGGTTAATGACAACACGGGGATTCAGTAGGGGGGGGGAAAAAAAAAGGTCCATGCTAATGCATATATAGGTAGAGGATGCTATTATAGAGATTTGACAGTCCCGTATGAGGATTAACTGTAGCTGCTAAAGAACCCAACACACCATTTAAATAAACTAATTCTTGTAAATCTGTTTGCGCTTTACTAGTTTCTTACACCAAAAATTTTTTATTTAGTAAATTATTTATCCATATGTGGTCTTCATGCTGTCATTAACCAGTTAACCGAGAGTCCTGACTAAAGCACCCCCCAACCAAACTAGTATGAAATATAAAATTTAAAATAAAAATAAACTCAAGTGAAGCGGACTCACATGTGCCGAATCTAGTGCAGATGAACCGGCCCTGCTTGCCTTTTCGCATCCCTCTTGCGGCGAGCTTTCTGTAAAGCCAACCGAAGAAAGCATCTAATCCTAGCAATCTCGTTCCAGTCCATCCTCGTCAGAATCTTCCAAGGAGGGCACAATACATGGTGCCGGCCCTTCTGCTTAATGTCCAATCTCATTTCGTACTTTACTCCCATTTTGTATTCCCTTGCGTGCTTTATTCCACCTTATATCTACTATATATCATATTTTACTTACTTGGGTAATTATGTGCTCCCGTGTTCTCCCGCGGGACCCGGGCCACCCGCGAGACAATAAACTGTTCTCGCGGCAGGACCGGGCCAGCCGCGAGCCAGGCCACTCGCGAATATTGAGTTCTCGCGGCTGGCCCGGAACATTCCCCAAGGTCTTCCTAATTTCTCTCCGTGGATACAGGACAGGACGTACCTTCTGCATTTCAGGCAGGTAGCGTCAACATGGACCTGTCACCAGGTCTGCACGTTCCGTTTCCCGGAACGCAACTAAAGCATCGTCCACATAGATCTAGACCGCGTTATATTTCATACCGTCCGACTGATACATCCAAGCAGATAATTGCAGTGGCTCACTATCTATACCGTACTGAAGGGCTATGAGCAGCGCGACTCAAATAGTTCAATCAAGAAGACTTCACTACCGTAAGATCAGAGAGCGAGAGAGAGAATGCGAGCGTGATCAACGATACAGAGAGAGCGATATTTAGCATATATAGATTGACTCGACTAACTTGCTTGTAGAGTCAAGTAACGCACACACAGAGGCTCGATATATAGATGAATAACAAGTGAGCACATGCATGATAGACTTGTGTTGAGGCCAACTGACGTAAAGTCAGAGCCAAGTGGGGCCGCGAAGAGCCGAGTCGACACACTGTGTGAGCTGGATGTTTAATAATCTATTCGTTTGGGTGTACGCTATTGTGTCTACCTTAGTCTCATGCCAAGGTCTACCTTTACTTTCCGCAATTACTCCAAGAATCAGCTCGGCGCTTTGGAGGAGGCCGCCATAGACCCCGAGTTAAAATGGGACCCAGGAAAGAGAGCAGGGTGAACTTCCATAGTAGGGCACCATCCGCATGCACCACTCTGGGGATCCGAGCAAGAACACTTTATCCTGGGATGATCATATCCGACATCGGAGAGCTAAGGCAGCAAACCTGTTTCAGGTCCTTGTCGGACTAGGAAAGACGAATGGCGGTATGAGCCCCAAGGCTTTAACAAGCCTATATACCGGGACTTTGAGCACAACCTTTACCTGGGGCGCAGAGCTCTTCAACAGGCTGGAGGTAACCTCAAAGCTGGAGCCGATGCGGCGATTGGAGTATCAGGCATTGCGGATGATCACGAGGGGGTATCACGGGAGCAGCCTTGAGAAACTCGGTGAGATTGCCAATATCGATCCTCTGCAGGACAAACTAGACGATATCTCAAGGTCCTAGGCAGCACGATCACTACGCACGGGTGACCAACACATTAAGGCTTTCCTCAGCTCGGACTCCAGTTGGCGCGACGGACGAGACTCCCACACCACGAGAAGCAGCGCCATTGCGGAAGCCTTCTACAAGACTGCGTTGGACCCCCATGAACTCTCCTATGGGGATAGGGAAGATATCAACCAGTTCCTGGTCATCATTCAGGAAATAATGGACCCAAGGTCAGAGAGTTCCAAGGTCCAAGCCTACTGGATTGGTTCCATTTTGGGGGAGGGCTGGCGATTGTGGGGTTGAGGAGGGTCGATTGCTAGTGGCGGCTACAGCACCAATCGAAAGGGCGGGGGACAGTCTGTATGGAGGTTTCTTGGGTGACAAGGCTACGGTGGCAGATGGGGATCTTCAAGCGATACGACTAGCCTTGAACACAGAAGATTCGTCGGATATGGTTTTTCCAGTGTCCACGATTTGGACGAGGGCGTTCGGAATTTTTGGGTTCGAGGAGCAGTTGGGAGGAGTTGGATAAAGCCGAATGAAGAAAGGAGGGAGAGGAGAGTTTCGAGGCCACGGAGGCCTTCTTCAAGTATCTGTATTGATTAACAATTTCGATCTCTTATCAGCTCATTATTGCATCTCTTACCAGTTCATCTCTCTGTATCAGTTCATTAGTTCATTTTATATCAGTTCATCTCTTTCTCGTGAGTTCACTTCCAGGCCCCTCGAGTCATCGGACACTGTCAGTTAATGAGAGCATGGGGTCCCGCCCTCTTATCGTCTATTTAGCGTTGGATTTGGCAGATTAGCTTGCCTTGTCCTAGAATCCACCCGGGTTTCCCGGTGGCTCCTCATGGTCCTCCGAACAGGACCGCATAGGAGTAACAAGATTTTTTTTTAAAAAAATAATAAAAAAAAAGTCAGCTCGGTTTTCATGAATAGCTAATAACTACGTCTTTCACATTCAGGGAAATAAGGCGAAATTACTTTATATCTCGCCATGAATCAGCAGATAATATCTTGTGGGCATATAAAATGCGTTCTCTGCGTCTCCAATCCCGGCCTCACCCCCGCCATCACCTTCGGACCCTACCCTCCTATTTGCATTGGAGTTGAGAGTTACCCCCGTGAATGCACATTTATCTATAGAATCACCTTATCCTATTTCCATTTCAAATACCAAATATGTTTCATCTCGAGGCTAAACGCACAAGATATCATATCCAAAAAGCTCGTGTCCATGAAATGAACGTCATGCGCACTGAAATCTACCCATTCCCGTCGTCATTTATAATCAACACCAACTCCCCTAAAACCACAGCTACCTAATTATCATTATCCAGAGTGTACGTTCAGGCTAGGAGATCCTGGAGCGCTTCGTATTCATTCCGCCCGCCCCTATGTGTCTTTTCGCCATCCAAATTTCGGAACCAAATGCTCAATACCTGTCTAGGTTTTCAGCATAGAGGAGATATGTATTCAACCATAGAGTGCAGTCTTTGCTATATTGACCTGCTCCATAGATACGTAGTTCCTGTTAGGCCTTCGGTGTCTTTTGATTTACTATTACAGCAGTCTCGTTTTGGGTTGCACTTCCGAAAATGGCATGAAAAGAAAGGATATGGGGAAATGTAGTGAGTGGTAGATGTGAAAGAAACCTCTCATCCAAAAGACAGTTCTCGAGATAGTTCCGAGAGGCTATCTGGGCAGTCGGCATGGTCTCCCGGGAAAACAAAACGAATTGACGGCTCGCTCAGCTGGTAATTGTGCCTCGATCACCCGAGAACAGCAGGGCTACATAACCATTAAACCGATTGACCTCTCCCACCCAGAGTAGTTACCATGTGTTTCATTTCACGTTTAATCGGTTCATCGATGGTGAGACTATCTCCGGGGGGGCAGACTAAGTTTTGTCGGCTCAGCAACGGCTTGAGTGAAGAGTGGACATCCATCCCCTTGATTTCGGACAATTGGAGTGTTGAATAACTCATTTAGCTGAAGCATTAACAAATAGCCTCTTGCCTGCATATCTAAGGTTCAGTGGTATTCAAGTTCCTTAGTCACAAGATAAAACTTATCACAAACTGGATAATGATTAGGTACCTAGTAAATCGACATAGACCCTTACTACACCCGAGTATATTCAGCAATCATGCAACGAGATCAAGGAATGACACTTAATTACAGTCGCTGAATTTGATTATTGTATCGACAGCCCGATTAGAGTTGCTCTGAACTTGCTATTGTAACAGTAAATTCATCCTATGTCAACTACCTTCCCCCGTATATGGCTGTTGGTAGCATGAACAAACGCACCCTAAGTGCTCTCCTTAACCTGCATGAGCTACAAAATATAAACAATATTAAACTTCCCACAATCAACTTCTTCAGTGTAGTGTTTACGATATCAGAAGCTCCTAATTAAGCTATCCTCATGCAACAACGTTTTGAGGCTGCTTAATATCTCTTCACATACATATTTTCAGATACTTGAACAGGCTCTAGCATCTCAGCTCTTTGGCAAACTTCTGTAATACCACCCGCCCCCTCTTTCACTCCAGGGCATCCAGTAGCCTCATTATCTGCAATTTAAGCTCTCCTATAGCGGGACTAGTATTAGTCAAGAACTTAAGATAGTTAAGCAATTGTATGCTAGTCTTTATGGGATCTCCCCCTTAAACCCTGCTAAATGCCTTTCTATTCTCCTACTTTGGGTTCAAGTAAACAGATTAAGGGACTTATACTGTACCCTCAGACGCAGGAGCCTCGCCACTATAGAGACTTCGATGCAGAGACGGCGGTCAAAATAGAAATATTTCATAGGCACTAGCAAACCGCAAGTGTGGAGCTTGCTAAAGCTCTTAATTAAGTGTATATTAACTATGAGGAAGCTTGAAGTATGATAGGTGGTATGGATGAAGAAGGGGGAGGGATTATAATCAAAGTTGGCCAAGGAATTGACGGCTGTAGAGCCTATTAGAGCCTGTTCAAGTATCGGAAAATATGAGAAGAGATATTAAGCAGCCTCAAAAACGTTACTGCATGAGGATAGCTTGATTAAACCTTCTACAATGTAGTAAATACTACACTGAAGAAGCTGATTACGGGAAGTTTAATTTTTTTTATATTTTGTAATACATGCACTACATGCATAAGGGTTTAAATTGCGCTTCAATCTCTTGCAGGTTAAGGAAAGCACTTAGGAAGCGTCTGTTCATGCTATTAACAGCCATATGCGGGGGAAGGTAGTTGAGATGGGAGGAATTTGCTGTACGTACGTACAATAATCAAATCCAGCGACTGCAATTGAGCTATAGGCATGGTTATTCCTTGATCTCCTTGCATAGTTGCTGAATGTAGTCGGGTAGTGAGGGTCACCATACAGCGAGCATTACTAGGTAGTCGATTTTTACCCAGTTAGTGATAGTAAAAGGCAATTTCACTATATATTCCTTCTCACCAAAATGAAGGGCCTTGCTACGGAACTCTAGGAAGCATAGGCTCCACAGCGCAAGGTGGCGGGCTCGGATTATCAACCAAGTACAGGAAACTTGAGTATAAGTTCCGATGACAACCTTATTATCCCATAGAAATGAACCTTGCTGCGTCTAGACATACAGCAAGGTGGCAAAAGGTTTCGTACTCTGCATCAAGAGGATGCAACGAAGACTTACTACTCCGTCCACAAAAAAGTCGGATCCTCCTAGCTTACACACCCTAAGTTGGAGGGCAAGACTACCAGCTCGGTAGTTATTTATTAATAGTCCGGTCTCTTTTCATCTACAGGGTGGTCAGTTGGCGATGTAGGTTCGAAGACTGGCTACCAAAAGAGGTATATGATTTTGACAGAGGAAGAGGCTGGAGGTTAACTTAGAGTTGCGTTGTTCGGACTCGATTGGGTCTTTCACAGTTTGATTACGTTGACTTGTACGTAGCTTCCGCTTCTTGCTCCGAAGCATAAACCGATCCTTCTAAGGGAGACCTCTGGCCCCGTCATGACCTGAGGTCGATCGCGGGTATAGAAAAAAAAAAGATAAAAAAAGAAAAGCCCTAAGTTGTAGCATTCGTAGAAAAATGCAGGCAAAATCTTTCGCCGCCTATGTAGCTTATAGTGCTTTCTTACTACTGTATATTTTTTGCTAAGCTTACAAGAACTTTCCCAAAATGGTAGTGGATACCCTAAGAGAACTAGCTTTGTCCCAATTTGGCACCAAGTTGTATTGTCTGTGCCAACACTAGTACCAGTAGATTCGAGGTATAACGCAAATAATAGCTGTTAATGGCAGAGCCAACATATCTCCCGGACTCAACAGATGTGGTAGCAAATGTACCCGGAACATGCCTCTAGCTGGACTTCGCAATAGAATAGAGAATCTATTACAAAGTATCAAACCTTCAACACCAACCTGCCATGAGGCGGAATGGATGGGAGGCATGAGATTGGATTCAACACAGTGAGATTGATGGTGACAAGATTTTGCACATGTATAGCAAGATTTGACATGGCTGCCGAAGTAGACGTCGAAAGGGCAGGAGCGGAGGCTGAAAAATTATGGCCTGGCAAAATAAAGGTGGGCGCAATCAAACGGGTATCTTAGGTTCTTTGTTTCAAACTACTTGTAACTTTCTACAGTTAGGGAGTCAAGCAGCTGGGGCGGGTGAGATTAGGGCGGAGACCCTCTACGCAATTTAATCACTCCAGGTCATTTCAGCTTGACTCCGAGTAACGGAAGGTGTATTTCACCTGGTATCTAGGGAGTATATCAATCAAGCACCTGTATCTAGCGTCGGACCTGGCAGATTAACTTGCCTCGTCCCTGAATCCACCCAAGTTTCTGGGTGGCTCCTCATGGTCCCCTTACTGGGACTGAACAGGAGTAATGGGTATTTTAAAAAAATAAAACCTCTTTCTGATTATGATTTTCAAAATCATATTCAATGTTAGATTTATGGTAGTAGAAGTAATAAAGGCATCGGTAGAACGTTTGATGAACATGCTTATTTCAATTTCCTGAACTGGAGATCCTTAGAAGCATGACCCAGCAGCGTGGTGCAATTACCTGATTTGTGTACATGGCTTTGTACAAGAAAAAGTTCTTACATAAATAACCTCCATTCTGCTTAGTCGGGTTCGTTTGGCATCCCTCCGCCCTATAGATTCGCATTCCTTTCTCCATCTTTTGACTCCACAACCGGATAACGACATTTATCGAATCACATTATGGCTTCAACTTACAAAACACAGAACACTATGATCTCCGGATCCGCCACCGCCAAACACCGTCAATCCCTCGAGACCTTTTGCGATATTCTAAAGCTTGCCCACAAGAGCATGAGCGCTCAGTGCGCTAACCCCAAGTTCTACACGAAGCCTTCGGATTATGTACATGCCTGCTTAATCGTCCAGGCTGAGGCTCAGCGGATGCTGAAGTACTTTGAAGGTATGGATTTGTTCGAGTCAACAACGGTATGGACAGTTGCAACAGTAAACACTCTAGAGACGTGGCGTGAGTCCTTTGATACCTTGTTGCGCGAGGTTAACTCTGGTGGCGTCGGAACGTGTGAGCGGCGAGAGTGCTGCGCCCGAGAGCACAGTAACTATCGATAGTTAGATCATGTTTTGGGGAAGGACATGGATACAGTTATCTTTGATTTTCCTTTTGAAAGAACACATATTGTGGTAGAAGAATTCGTATTGCACGATGTTGTTCTGGAATCTAATGATACAAAAAGACAGAGACAATAGTGGGCTTTTAAATACCCGACAACAGCAACGTATAACTTTTCTGACCAAGGTCCCAAGCGTGCCTACCCCAACCATGACTACCGTTGGCAGCGCTTTAGGACCCTGCGATAGACCCTTCAATACTTCCTTGTCTACCCGTGATATAAACCCTTCAATACCTTGCTTAGCCGGCGAGGATTACTCTTATTAGAGGGATTTAGCTGGCTTTCTTGTTATTGTTAAGTATATGGTTACTAAGCAGATATATACATACCAATAGTTACCCGGAAAAAGTAGCGGAGAGATTTAGAGCTTTTATGTTATGTTAGCGTCAGTCGCTACCGTATGGCAAGCACAGATCACTATCATCGAACATTCATTGTCCCTACGGCACGCTAGCTGTAACGCACTCTGTAGTGAAAGGAAGATTTTGGTCGTAAGAAGCCGTATCTCAAAGTTCAATGTCTTGAGGTTACGTAGACTTCAAGGTTAGGCTATTTTTATTTCCTAACAAATGGTTGCTATGGTAACTTCAGAAGATGGCAACTTACCTAACAAGAAAGTAAGTTTCTAAATCCCTCTATTCTACACTTTTTACTTGTTTCTTGGGATAATATGTTATCAATCATTTGCATAGTGTTGTGCATAATTGATGATGCGCTTCTTGCCGGGTGTTGCTGCATTGGATATTTCCGCCGGAGGATTTCTTTAATACACAAGTATACTCCGTAAATGTATGAGAGTCGGACTATGTTACATGTGCAGTACTTTTTTTTTTTTTTTTTTTTTGGAGTCTGTACGTCTGTAAAGCCTAAGGCTATGAGACGGCTCCGTTCCCTCATCCCGAAGGACTCGGTACACCCACGGAACAACGGGCTGCATGAGCGCCCAGCCTCCCGAACCAAGGAAAAATCTACCGAAAAATGTACATGTGCAGTACATATACCCACCCTGTTATATCGAAGGCTTGCGGGACGCACGGAACCCGGGGGGGTTGCGCGTGCTTGTGACGTTAGTATTGCGGGTCGCGGTCTTATTACGTTGGATATCGGCATATGAAGATATCGCCGGGGATGGCTATATAAGGGCCTCTTGTACCTAGATGCCCAGACCCCAAGTACTGTAATGTTAGGGGCGAATCTCACAGTCGAACTCGTAACACTCGCCTAGCGAACTAGACGACCCATCGCTCACGTACTATAGAAGCCCTAGGCGAGCCTCTAGCGACCTAGGGATTCGCCCCTAACATAGTACTGTATGTGACCTAGAGAACAGGTCTACGGAAGCGCGTGACGTCAACTTGAGTGCAGCACAGGAGCGTGTACAGCGGTAGGTATATCCAGTGGATCCGGAAGCCCAAGTCTACAGCATGCCTGCTAGGATTATTGGGAGATATCGTATCGCGTAGGGGGGGGAATGTTAGTGGTATATCGGGAACGCTGACTATGGGTGGGCATGGGACCTCGCCTCACTTGAGTTCGTTCTTTTGCTTTCTGCGCGCCGGACCTAGCAGATTAACTACAAGTAGCCTTTTCCTGAATCCACCCGGGTTTCCGGGTGGCTCCTCATGGTCCCCTTACTGGGACCGAATAGGAGTAATAAGTATTTAAAAAAAAAAAAAAAAATATGCTGGGTAGAGTGACGCGTTGTATGCAAAGTATGAGGTGTCTGGGTATGTTAAGTATGCCAGATATGCTGGGTAGGGTTTGCTGTATATGTATTCTGGGCCGCTCGCGGGCAGCATACACTCTGTGCCGGTCGCGGGCAATTAATATACATAATTCCTCAATTTGGTAACTGTGAATCGAACAAAACATTCTGCTACACTCAAAAAACACCCTGTGAAGTCATTTTTGACCACCCCTTCAACATCACATACTCTTCCTGTTGATTGGTGGGAGATGGCAGACATTGAACAAGGGGAATTCCGGAAAATTTACCTCAAGCCCTTTAAATTTATAAACGATGAAGTACATGATTGTGTAGTTAACAACTCATCACCTTCTTCTCTGATGATGAATGGCATGGAGAGCAGGATACTGTGTTTATTGCTACCGTAGAAATCTGCAACGTTTCCTATGCAATAGGTATTTGAAAATTAGTTTCTTATCTACGGGTTCTTATCCATAGGAGTTTTAATATATGGGGCCTTATGGTTCAGGCTCTATAGACTCTTGTACTGAATATCGATGCGCTATATGGAATTCAGTGAAGTTTGGAATAATCATCATGATAATATTTTTGGTCTACATCTTGTATTCAAGTTGCATGATTTATCCTATAAGAAAGATCCCAGCTATTTCTTACTTAGGATCCAGGTAAGGTGCAAAACAGTACTTTCTTAATTACAGGTACTTATTTATACGCAGATTGCTAAGTATAACTACTGGTGTTTTCGTTTCAGGTGTTTGCAAAAACTTCTACTTTAATTGTTATTGCCGATACTTTAAGAATAATTAGAAATTCTCAATTTATTGACATACGAAAGTATTAACAGATCATGATTATATTAACCTCTCAGCTCTAGCTGAAGCAAATTGGAATACTAGATGGAGGTCTAATCGACTGGGAAATACATGAATCTATTGCAGTCGCTCCAGCTAGGTATACCATTATCAATTCTTTCTTTGAGGGGGTAAATCAGTCCTCATAATCCTTTATCAATAAGTGCATTATATACCAAATTGAGTAATTATTTAAATTGCCCGTGAGCGGCACAGAACATATGCTGCCTGTGTGTACTAAAGATGCTGTGCGCGTGAATGGGAGCTTGAATTACACGTGCATTTAGTTGTGTTGGCAAGACAGTGTGCTTTTAGTGCTATTTCAAAAGTTTTGCTGGTTGGATGTCTGTATTGAGAAGCTTTGAGCTTCTACCGGTACCACTGCCAAGTACTTGGCACAACCATCCCACAGCCGCTTTTAGTCCAAAGACTAAGCCTAAATAGGATGATTAGTCAGCATTGGCCTCGGCAAGCCAACGCCAAGCGTAACGACATCTGAACGTCAACTGCAAATTCCTGGCCACGTCCAACTTCATCACCACATGTCTCTACACAGCCTTGCCAGTTTTGGACCCGCAGTTAGAGTAGCATTGCCTGTATTACGAGGACGATCCTATGATCTGCATGGCTTGAAATCTGACTGTATTAATATTATCATAAAGATAGTCGCTTGTGCCGGTACCACCTACAGCTCCCTTTCCCGAGTTGTGCCATGTATACTTATCTGTTGGTTCTAGGAGACTTGAATTTCTGGGGGCATACTACATCCACCCCATCCACATTTCCTTTTGCATACCTGAGTGAAAGACCATAACCATATCCGTAGCGGGACGCCTTTGCTGACAACAGTGGCTTTAATGACCGAGAGAATATTCATCACGGGTTCCTTGTGGCAGGGACTGGCGAGGGTTAGTTTGAGCCACCTTACCTTCTTAACCAATGAGTGACGAGGTGAGGGAAGCTATTAGAAACTTGGTGAACATGGCTTCATTTGTAGAGGAGTTTACCCTGTCTAGCCAGTTCCATCCGCTCTTTTTATGGAATACGATGAGACCCCGGCGTGAAAGAGACTGAGAATTTAAGCCGAGTTCGACTCGAGCACGATGGTTTGATGCAAATCATTGTGTAAATGTGGAATGGGGGAGTTGTCTAAGGTGACTAGTGTGGTGGAAATGGTCATACTTGAGATCATAGTGATACCAGGAGGGGGTAGTGTTCGTGAAGGAGATGGAGATACCTATGGGTGTTATTGCTTTTGGTGGACTTTTGCCAACAAGTGGGTAATCACGAAGAGTCTCGTGCAAAAAGGATATAAACCCCTCTCTCCTCCTGCTTTTTTCTTTTCTTTTCTCTCATCATCAACCGAACACAGTAATCTGCCATAGCAACAACTTCTTCTTCGATACACAATACATTTTATTATATACACATTATATTTTATATATTCGCAATTATGGTCAACTTCACCCCCACAGTCACAGCTGCCCTCCTGGCTCTCTACATCACCTCCACCTCTGCCCTCCCGGGTTTGTACCCCTACAACCCTGATAATAACTCCAACTCTAATGTCAATAATGTCAACAACATCAATTACAACTCAAACTACAACGCCAACCGCTACGACGGCCACCCCTATTCTCCCGTCGGTGAAGGGATAGAGGTCAAAGAGCTAGCTAAGAGACGTATTTATGGGCTTAATAACAATCGCAACCAAAATACGAATGTAAACCGGAATACGAACATCAATCGCTATAGTAACCGCTATCGTGGTTGGCGCCGTGGTGGACGCCGTGGTGGACGCCGTGGTGGGCGCCGTGGTGGTCGCCGTGGTGGGCGCCGTGGTGGTCGCCGTGGTGGGCGCCGTGGTGGGCGCCGTGGTGGATACCATACTGGATACCATACAGGGCCTCCCGAAGCGGAGCTGGAAGAGCAAGCAGATCTTGAGAAGCGTGGCTTGATGGGAACGTATATGGTTTCTGGGGTTCCGAATTATAGATATATGACATACCCTCTTGCGTATCCTCCCGTCGACGAAGGGTCAGAGGTCGAAAATCTAGCTAAGCGACGCAATTATGGTAATAACAATCGCAACCAAAATACGAACGTCAACCAAAATACAAACATCAATCGTAACAGTAACCTCAACAGTAACCGTGGTGGTGGTGGACGCCGCGGTGGACTTCGTACTGGGCCTCCCGAAGCGGAGCTAGAAGAGCAAGCGGCCCTTGATAAGCGTGCCTTGGTGAGAACTTATACGGTTGCTGGGGCCCCATATCGATATAGGGCTAATGCTCTCCTATATCCTCCTGAGGATGAACAAGCACACGAGGACCAAAATGAACAGGAGGGAGAGGATACGGAGGGTACCGATCAGGAAGAGCAGCAAAGCGACGAGAATCTCAAAAAGCGAGCGTTGGTGAGGACGCTTAGCTACACTCCCGGCGTTCGCACCTTCAGGACCTGGAGTGCCCCTGGTGTCCGCACGTTCGGGACTGCCGGCCTTCGCAGCTATAGGACCTGGAGCTTCCCACCTGAGGGTGCTGAGGAGCAGCAGCTTCCAGATGATGGTGCTGAGGAGCAGCAGCTTGCACAGGATGGTTCTGAAGAGCAGCAGCTTCCAGAGGATGGTGCTGAGCAGGAAGAGCAAGGTGAGGCAAATCTGGATAAGAGAGCGTTGGTGAGGATGCTCAGCTTCACCCCTGGAGTCCGTACCTTTAGAACTTATAGCACGCCTGGTGTGCGCACATTCAGGGCTTCCCACATCCGCACCTTCACAACCTCAAGGTTTCCACCTGAGGGTGCTGAGGAACAGCTGCCAGAGGGTGAAGAGCAGCAAGAAATCGAAGGAGAAGACAAAGACTTCGAAAAGCGGGGACTTGTCAGGACTTTCAGCACCAAAACCTACAGCTATGGTGTCCCTGCTTGGCGTAGCGGTATCCGCAGATTGTCCATCCCACCCAACAGCGAGGAGGAAACCGCAGCGCAAAATCTCATGAAGCGCGACGATTCCGGTAATTACGAGTACATTATCGTTCCCGGCGCTGATCAGCAAGCCGAGGAAAATTTGGAGAAGCGCCAGAGCGACCAAGGGCGTGACCGTGATCATTGCGACACAGGTCGTGGAAGTGGAAGAAACCGTGTTCCTGTTGTGGAGGAGGACGAGAGCAGGAACCAGAGTACACACGGTTCCCGTCAGGTTGTGGATGAAGTGAGCGAGCAGTTAAAGTAGAAGATTTGCCGGTTGAAAATCATTTGGTGGAAGGCGTGTAGAGATATTTTGTGCGGGGAGTAGGATAGAAGGACAGACAATGGCGTTTTGGGTTCTAAATTTTTTTTTTCACCTCTACGGATCAATACAATAGGTAAAAGGTAAAACTAATTATGGAAATAATAAATACTATCCGTTTACATAAACTCTCCCGCCACCAAATTGGAACTGAGGTGACCCAAATGTAACAATTATGGATAACCTTGTAAATCTTATAATATTTGATAACGTCTCCATAGCGAGAATTGCCATTTGATTTGTAATGAGTATCCACTTGATTCATAATCCTTCTCCAATGGTGTTCGAATATTTTCGCTCTACCTTCCCTTTTGAATTTTGCGCCATAATTATATCACATGAGCTGCAAGTATAGATACGGCTTTTTAAATATGTCACTTTTGTATACATTGTATATGTTCTGGGCGGCATACCCACTGTGCTGGCCGCGGGCAATTAATATAATTCCTCAATTTGGTAAATCTCAATCGTACGAAACATTCTGCGACATTGAAGAAACACCCTAAGAAGTTATTTTGACGGCCCTATCCACATCATATACCCTTCCTGTTGTTTAGTGGGAGACGGCAGACATTAAACAAGGGAGGATTCCGGAAAAACTACCTCAAGCCCTTCAGATGGTGAAGTACATGCTGGTGACGTTAACATCAATGGGTATTTGGAAATTAGTTTCTTATCCGCGGGATTCAGGTAAGGTACAAAGCGGTACTTTCTTAATCGCGGGTCCCTTTTATATGTAGATTGCTAAGGTACTCCAATTTCTTGATTTTAAACCAAAACGAAGCAGATTCTACCTAGAGTTATACAACAGGTAGATGCTATTTTACAGCGTTGCCGGAGATCAAATGGCACAATGCTACAACATCATATTTTTGCAGTTGTGATATTGCCAAACCCGATAACCTTTACCCAACTACTGACCTTAGTTACAGGCTTAGAGAATGATATTTTAGATACTCTAACCGCTCGGTAAACCATAGTTCACCAGGCATCTATAACTACCGGTGTTGGGAAAACTTCTACTCAAATTGTTGTCACCGATACTTTAAGAATAGTCTGAAATGCTTAATTTATTGCCATACGAAAGTATTAACAGATCATGACTATATTGCTCTAGCTGAACCAAATTGGAATGTTAGAGGGGGGTCTAATCGACTGGGAAATCAATGAATCTTTTGCAGTCGCTGGGAAATTATCAATTCTGTTTTTTTTCTAGTAAATCAGTACTCGTAAACCTTTATCAATACACCAAATTGAGTAATTGTTTAAATTGCCCGCGGCCGATGCCCGCGAGCGGCCCAGAACATATATTGTAGTCAACCAGACTAATTGTAGTCCATACAATTTACGAGTCACAGGTAGGTATACAGCATCCGACGGTGCAGGGCAGCTAACGAGTACCCTGGAGTAACAATTTTAAGGGGATTCCTAGTCTGGTTGGTAGTCTGGTAACCAGACTACATATCTGGTTGGCACACTACGAGGGGCTTGTGCCAACCAGACTAGGAGATTCCAAAGAAGGAAAGACGTTAGTAAGTAGCTGTATAGCCAAGAGTACAAAATTAACCTGTCAAGATTAGCAGATTGTCGACTCTAACCAGTACTCGTTAGCTGACCGGTTCCACTGTCTGACCGGTTGGTCGGACGCAGTAGAGCACAGGTTCAAGATGTCAGATCGAAGAGAGGAAGGGGAATTGCGAATACAGCAGTGATAAGGGCCTATCAGAAGGATGACTATGGGACAACGAGAAAGCTGCGGACGAACATGGGGTGAAGAGGTCAACGTTAGGAAGTAGAATATGTGGCACAATCCAGCGATCACGGACTGGGGAAGCGCAGAGAAGACAGAAGCTCTCAGGTTGGTTTATTTCACACTGGAGAATTATGAGATATGCTAACATATAATAGTAGGAGAAGAGAAAGTTTTGGAGCCGTATTTATTACAATTGCTGCACCTGAGAGGCCTGTATGCCTGTATTTAGCACATTTAAAACTAATATACTGTAGCCGTTGACCCGTAATTTCCGTATGTATTCCGTACACGGCGATAATGAAGTAGAGAATTCAATCACAGCCTTCCCTGGGTGACCGTATACAGAGGCTCATACCAAAAGTCTTTCCTATAACGACGACGGGATACCTCCTGATATAGCTCAAGAAGATCATAGCTTATCATGGAATCTGAAGAGATTTCATTGTTAGTACCAAGGAAGCTCGACAATATGTATGATGCTTCTCAATAAAAGACCGCGTTGGGTTGTTCGAGGCATTGAGGAAAAGGCTGTAGGGTTGTAGGTAGTAATTCTAATTATGGTAATTAGAAATTTGAGGTGGTCACTAGTTAATATGAAAATTGCAATGATGAAGCGCCTTGACAGACATAAACTAAGCCTAAACTGTAAAGAATTGCCATTAACATGTGACCACCTCAAATTTCTAATTACCACAATTCAAATTACCACCTTCAACCCTACAGCCTCGGATAAGTTTTCCTCAATGCCTCGAACAACCCAACGTAGCCTTATTGAGAAGCATCATACATATTGTCGAGCTTCCTTGGAACTAACAATGAAATCTCTTCAGATTCCATGATAAGCTATGATCTTCTTGAGCTATATCAGGAGGTATCCCGTCGTCGTTATACAGTCCCTCGAACGATCTCAGCAGATGGAGGGTAAATGGACGTTGGGGATCAAGGGGTCTTGCGATGTCGGATAGATCTCATGTTTGGATGTTGGTTTTCTTGATGACAAATCTCACGAGTTTAAATTAGGGTTGGTCAATCGTTATTTCAATTAAGCTAATTTCAATTACGGAGCGCCTTGGCATGGCAAAACTAGCGCAAATTAAAATTTTTGATTGACCGACCAAAGTTGGCCGACCAGGTTAAATCTTCAGTTAAGCCTGCTTAGTAACATCGAGATCACGACTCAGCATTCATCAACATGCCACAACTTACTGAGAACAAACCATTCGCTCAACATCTTCTTTGACCCAGTTTCGAATGCGAGTAGTTTTCTGCCTTTCGGATGTCATTGCGCAATAGGTATTGGGTGGTATTGTGATGTCGAGGGCGGGCGGTGTCGTGATGTCGAGGGCGGGCGGTGTCGTGATGTCGAGGATGGGTGGTGTTGAGAGTTGCCAGTGGGGTTGTGATGTTGACTAGGGTGCTAATTTAATTTCAATTATCTCGTTAAGGGACTCTGGAGTCCCTTAACCAATTAAGAGTTCAATTAAATTATGATTAAGGCTCTGGCCAATGAGCGATGAGGCCAAGATGCCAAGGCGCTCGCCAAGGCGCTCCGTAATTGAAATTAGCTTAATTGAAATAACGATTGACCAACCCTATTTGTAATAGCAATTGTAATAACGAGCAATTTTCATTATTAAGTGACCACCAACAAAAGTCTTTGCACCTTCCTATTTCGGATATTTGTCTTGGCAGCATATTTATCGGCATATTCCGGTTCATGTAGGCATAACTTTGGTATATGTAAGTATAAAATATATATACAGTGCGTGGGGGAAAATGTTCACTCACCCCTTATCATATTATGCAGGGGGGGTGCGTGAACACTTTCCCCCACGCACTGTATGTAGTTTCCGGAGGACTTTACATCTATACATAATGATGTTTGATATTGTGACCTATGCTCAGGCATAGTACTGCGGGCCTTGGAAGAGGCTTTAGCTTAGTCTGGTTACAAAGGGTCGAGGGTTTACGTTACTTATGTATGTTGAGATTGCATATGCAAGTAAAAATGCGTGCATATGCTGCCAAGACCGGTTTCTCAAATAGGAAGGTGCAACGTACTCCTATTAAGGCGAGTGGGGCACGAGACTAAGGCGAGTGGTTTCAGAGCGCACCCCCAACCAGACTAGCGCACCCCTATGGCACGAGACTAACCCCTATCGCACGAGACTAACCCCTATCGCACGAGACTAACCCCACTCGCACGAGACTACCCCTATCCTCCACTACCAAGGCCCATTTGGGACTAGTCTCAGTATGAACTTCACTGACTAAGCACGGGAAAACCTCCTTAGGACAAACCCGTGCTCCTTGCTATGTAATGAACCAGATTCATAAACCTAGAGGGCATCTAGACCATATTTAATCTATCTGGCACGCTATAAAGGAGATCAGAGAGGGCAGGATCACGGTTGAGTTTTTTCACACAGATGGGACCGCTGTACTCATGCGGGGTAACTCTGGTGCAGCGACGTTTGGAATTCCCAGAATAGGAGGAGCTTATTCGGCACGTGTGCCACGTTCTACAGCATCACGTGGGGTCCCGTAAGTAATCCAGTAAGTAATCCTAACGTCAGACTTTCTGTTCGCTCCAGCTCGCGACGCCTCCTTCAACACCGGGCACCACAACAAACGGGTTAGCAGAATTGCGCCAAAGTGCTCTACTGATCTCATAAGCCGCGGAGCTAGTCTTTTCCTCCACGACTACTAGTCTTTCCTTCATTGTCGTGTCTGCTGTATTGAGTGAAGTAATCTGGCGTTTTTATTAAATATACCACTGTGTCTGCTTTGGTTGTGAGATCATATTATACTAGTAATAGTTTTATTCCGTGTTTGCGCCTGTTCCTGTCGCTGTGGAATTATATACCCTACTTCCGTTGTTCGAACTTGCTCGCTTAAAACCGGTACTAAGACGACCCCCCGGGTTAGGTAGAAAGAACACTTGTCCCTGTGGCTGATTGAGTTCCTCGGACGGATTCTATTCCTGGGAGGAATGACATAGGTGCGGTGGTTGTTATGGTAAACGACTTGTGGAAGAAAGCCACTTGTGTGATGGCTGGCATGAGGCAGAGGTTGACTTGAGATCATGATTAGCCCTCAGGGTCTTATGGCGAAGATAATGATGATGATAGTGGTGCGTTACCTCCGGTTGGATGTACGTCTTCCCAATGAAACAGAGGTAATGGGGTATCGACACTTTGGATTTTAAAGTATATATACTGCTCCAATACCCACCTCTATGTTTCTCATTCCCAACTATCAACAATACTACCAATAGCAACCAGCTACAAATCTCAAAATCCGATTTATACGAATATCGATTGCCATACAGATACATATCTCTTAACATTTCCGCATAGATAACCAACTATGGTCTCTTTTACTCCCACACTTACCGCTGCCCTCATGACCCTCTACATTTCTTCCTCCGCCGCCCTTCCCAACCCTCTCCCGAAGGCTGAAGCAGTCCCTGCTCCATACAATCAACGAAGTGGAAACCGTAATTCCAACCTGGATACAAACATCAACACCGTCAATAACAACTCAAAGTCGAACCACAACCGCGGTGGGAGAGGAGGACAGAAATCCCCCTCCGTTGATACTATTGCGGAAGAGGGCGCGGAGCCGATTATTGTCCCCAGCTCCAATGAGGTAGAGAAGCGGAACTACAACAGGCACGGAGGAGACCGCTACCGCGGGAACAACCAGAATCAAAACCAGAACCAAAACCAAAACCAGAACATTAACACAAACATTAATAATAATGTCAATAACAACCAGAACTTGAACAGGTTCCGCCATCCTCCTGGAGTGGAGATGGAGAAGCGACTGGTTAGGAATAATGCGAATGCGAATCCACCTACTGAGGTGGAAGAAGTGGATGGTGTGCAGGACCTGGATAAGCGCGTAGTCTTCTCGTCGCCGTACAGCACTATCCGTGGTGGTCGGCATCACCACGCCTATGTCTACTCTCCTGGAGCCCACATCAGCGCTTATGGGCCCCCAACACAAGAAATCGAGGAGCAAAAGGGGACTGAAAACCAGCAACAGCATGCGGACGAGAAAAAACTCGATAAGCGCACTTTACTCCGCACAGCCACCAACGTTCCCGCGTGGGGATATATTAGTACCAACACATTCCCTCCTGAGACCGAGCAACAAGGACTCGAAAATGAGCAACACAGCGAAGGGGAGAATATAGACAAGCGTACCATCCTCCGCACATACAGCTACGTTCCCACAAACAGCTACTTTCGCGCTGCCAGCTTCCCCCCACAAGAGGAGAACGAGGAAGGAGCAGAGCAACAAGAAGAGACCGATGAGCAGAATTTGGACAAGCGTACCCTCTTCCGTACATACACCTACGCGCCATCAATGCGATACATCAAGACGTACGCGATCCCCCCACAGAATGGCGAGGAACAGAAGGATGAAGAGGAACAGGATTTAGAGAAACGGGAGTATATCCGTACTTATATATTCCCGGGGAGGGTCGGAACTTATCGTGCCTATGCTGCCCCTCCAGACGGTGAGGATGAGGAGAAGCAGCCAGAGGAGGGGGACGAGCAACAAGTGGAGAAGCGTGCCCATTTCCCAATATATTGGCATAGATACCCAGCTCGTTACCGATATGGATATAGATACCCAACTCGTTATCGATATGGAGTCAAGCCTATCGTATTCCCACCTGAGGAGGAACAAAGAGCGGGGCAGCAGGATGGGCAAGCAGATCAGCAAAATGAGCAAGTCGTTGAGAAGCGAGATCTATACAAAGCCTCTCCACTCATCCAGGAACCCAACGATCAGACCACTGACGAAGGCGAGGGAGAGCTATCGGTAGAAGGCGAGCAAGAGCTGGAGCCAGAGGGTGACAACCTCGAGAAGCGCATGCACTATCGCTACGGCAGGACTCGTTTCCGTCCCCATTTCCCAATATATGGGCATAGACACCCAGCTCGTTACCGATATGGATATAGATACCCAGTTCGTTATCGATATGGAATCAAGCCTATCGGATTCCCACCTGAGAAGGCGGGGCAGCAAGATGAGCAAGACCTGGCAAAGCGAAGATACATTCGCACCTATGGTTACCGATATCCTGTACATTATAGGCTCATAGCCAGTTTTCCTCCACAGGAAGAGGACTCAGAGGAGAATCAGGCAAATGAACAAGTCATTGAGAAGCGAGATCTATACAAAGCCTCTCCACTCATCCAGGAACCCAACGATCAGACCACTGATGAAGGCGAGGGAGAGCTATCGGTAGAAGGCGAGCAAGAGCAGGATTCAGAGGATGACAACCTCGAGAAGCGCATGCTCTACCGCTACGGCAGGACTCATTTCCGCACCCACGGGCTGCGCCATCCCCCTGTATTACGCTATCCACCAGTCAAGGAAGAGCACCAAGATTCTGGCACTACCGATCAATTAGAGAAGAGGATGTAATGAGATAAGGGAAAGAGTATTAGTGAGGAGAACTAGGAAAGATGGGGACCGAAATAAATGTCTATTTAGTGTAGAAATAATTAATGAGAATATTTACCGCATTTTAGAATTCTAATTAAGGAAGTCTCCCCATGAAGCATACGGTGCAGATTGCAGCGCAAGTGAACACCTGTGTTGTTTGCCACTATAATTATCATTGCCGGAGCATATATCCGTTATAAGCATACTCTCTCTGGTCCCGAGTGTTGGAACTCACATCCACAGCTTCCGAACGCACATTCCTTACAGATAATGAGTACAGCCGATTTCTATAATATACGGAAGCTACTGAGACAAATCGTTACAGGTCGTGCACCCCGTGCGCAACTAGACAAACCAGGAAAAAGCTTTGCATTTACAGAGGTCGAGTATGTCGAAGGGGTTTAACGTGCGCCCGCACCCCTTGCGCAACTAGGCGAACCAGGGAAAAGCTTTGCATTTCTAGGCGAACCAGGAAAAAGCTTTGCATTTACAGAGGTCGAGTATGTCGAAGGGGTTTAACGTGCGCCCGCACCCCTTGCGCAACTAGGCGAACCAGGGAAAAGCTTTGCATTTCTAGGCGAACCAGGAAAAAGCTTTGCATTTACAGAGGTGGAAGAGGTTTAACGTGCGCCCAGGCCATGCCACTAAGCAAGATTGCTATATCATGCAGGTGTAATTTTATTTCTTATTTCTTTGGGTTTGCTGGTTTTGTTGGTAGGGTTGGTTTGTCTTACCTGCAAGGTCCAGCGCCTGTGTTCGATTCCCAGTAGCTCTGTTAAGAGCTAAAAAGGACTTTTCCTTCAGCTGAGTTGGGTATAGATAGTTAAAAAAAACAATATAACTTCTTGGTTTTAAAAATTGGTGGCTTCTTGGCTTTAAAAATTGGTGGCTTCTTGGCTTTAAAAATTGGTGGCTTCTTGGCTTTAAAAATTGATGGCTTCTTGGCTTGAAAATTTACTAACTTAACAATTTTTGCGCTACTATTGGGATATCCAACATAGGCCGGTGTATTTTTGCTATTTTTTTTGGCTAGCTCCTGCCAGGCCTTCCTCTCACCCCTTCCTCCCACCTTTTCCTTCTACCTCTTCATCCTACCCCTTCCACCCGCCCCTTTCTCTTACCAGCTACTCTTCCTCCTATGCTCTGCAGCCCTCCAACTCTACTCCAACTCTACTCCTACTAGTATTCTATAAGTTTTTTGCTCTTGATATATATACCAATTCTAATACTATTATTATTATTATAGAAGGAGGTTAAATAGCTGAACCCACTACTGAACCTGCTGCTCAACTCACCCAATCTACCACCGAATCTACTACCAAATCTACTACCGAATCTACCACTGAATCTATCACCGAATCTACTCCTATTTTACCCTCTTCTGGACCCCCTCCCACCTCTCCCGCCTTTCCCGCCTCTCTTACCCCTCTCGCCTCTGAAGACAATCCTCGCAGGGGAAAGGAGTTGAGATAACATATTAAGAGGTATTTAGAGTCTTGGGAATTAGAAAGAAGGAATCAAATCTATTGGGAAGCATCTACTTTTATTGCAGAATTGAGATGGTCATTAAAAAATAAAAAAGATATGAAAATGTCAATTCCGATTATAATTCTGATATATACTAATAATATATTAAGGCTAGTATTCTTTATCGATTATGCTTCCTTCTCAACTTTCTACCTTTCATAGATTTTCATCTATGGTTCAGTATATAGAAGTTCATGATAAAGATAGTTGTCTACTTACCTACCGCTTTAGAATTCCAGATTCTTTAGTATAAACTTTAGTGGAAACTAATCAATAGATTTCTAAAATCAATATCCTTTATTAAAGAAAAATTAATCCTAGGAGAGAGTTTCCTATATAATATTATGCTACTTGGTCAGATAGCAGCTTAGATATCTTTTATAGTAAGGACTATCTATCTCAACAACCTGCTTCTGGTAGTTGGATTGAGAAAAATCAACCTCTTTGCTATTATTTTGGAGACTGTTTAAAGCTTATATTTCCAAAAGTATATAATAAGCTTACTAATATTCTTCTTCCTCAACTACTTCAATTATTATGCAATCCATGGTCTAGTGTTACTATTAATCAACAGATGACAGCTAATAGTATTTTACAGTCTCATAAAGACTGGAAGGATATTCGTTCTGTTCCTAATGCTGTTGTACCATATAGTAATTATTGTTACAGGCGAGCTGTAACTATGAGGATACGTCGGAGTATTGGTAGGTAAAAGCAGAGGGAAGTATAAATGTAGTTATAACCCGGATATAGTATGGACTCGATGAGAGTAAAGCTATATGAGACTTAGAATACCACTTGGGTCTTATTCTATTAACTATGTAAAAGCGGTAGCTTATATAGAAGCATTGATCTGATAAACCCTTATTAGATCTGGACGACACTTCCTAAAGCAGAGTAGTAGCATTATGGCCTAGTATTGACTAACTGGGAAGTTCCTTCTCGATTAGGATCTATGCAGACTGACATATATTGATTAGGCAGCCTAAATGCCAATACATTGTAGTCAGGCTAATATACAGGAGCTGAAAACCTAATATAACCAATAATAATACATAAACGATAAATATAAAAACCATATAGAATATTACAGAAGATAATACATATATGAGGATGCATTCAGAGGTTACACACTTCCTTGCTCTAATACCCATCTAATCCCTTAACACATTACCCGCATCTGTATAGTTGATTAGGCCATATCAGTTCGTAACCATAACTAGGTATTGGGATATTCCCTAACTAGGGTAGGTCTCTTACCTGAGTCATAACATTACTCCCTGTTTTGAAGCAGCTGTCCTCAGCTGAATACAAGTTCTTCCAACCTTGGAGAAGACAAGTATTAGTAATAACTTAGGTAACCTCGGTGGCTTAGGTATTGACCATCCCGACCAATACCTCTATCCCATTTAAGGGCACCATAAGACTGGTGTGCCTATACATAACGTGACCAATGGGGTTTCCACTCAAGACATGGGGTCTGCTCATTTAAGACATACTAACTGCTTTTAGCAATCCTACTATCTCATATGAGCACAACATTCTGTAGTCATCCCGCCTGAATTGATATCTATGGAAACAACTACACTCTACAACATGGCAACCCTAACGTTCTGCCAAAACCAACCTAATATTATTACCTCCTTCTGCTAATATGACCACTCTATTGCTTTCTACCCCATCCCCCTAACTCCCCACACAAACTCAATATCAAGTAGGTAAGGCTATAAGTACTAGAAGGCCTTTATCAAGTACCTATATTCATGTAAAAACAGCTTTGCCTTATGCCGCCAAAGCTAGAACATCAGGAAAGAAATTTTGGCGTCCGGACGCCCTGCAGAGGCACCCGGGTGCCACTGCTTTTTCCTCTGCCTCCCGTGGCGCCCAGGGCGTCCTATATCTAGTACATTCTGTCCTTCTGCCTCCTATGGCGCCCAGGGCGTCCTGTACCTATTGCATTCTAGCCTTCTGGCTCCCGTGGCACCTAGAGTATACCTCTCCGACCTTCGGCCTTTCAGGGCATCCTGTACATACTTATCTAACCCCTTACATCGGGATATCAAATGTGCAACTCCTCTATAGCCTCTACGAGAGTCTGATTGAGACTAACTCCTCTGCCTCCAGGTGTGTTATTCCTTAATCTTCCATGCGCTGGGCACCAGGTGTCTAAATCCTCTGCCTCTGGGCACCAGGTGTAGTATGCCCTACTAATGCAACCCAACTCGGGAATACCCAGTATTAAACCCCGCCTATTACGGTTTCTTTGGATCTCGAACCATGTATAGTACTTCAGTCCAGAACGGATGGTCTTTAGCTTCCCTACAATAGGGCCCTGCTACGCATAATCAAGCATACACATGGTTGTGATCACTCTGGCAAACAAGTATAGTAAAAATTTATAGTATTCCAATTGTTTATATACACACAAGCTTGTTAACTAAACTACAGGATTATAACTGAACCTTCGCCGACCTCCCTATAATGCTGGCCAAATGAAGTACTCATTCCTTAACCAAGCATGACAAGCACGAACGTGGACAGGCTAACGATGCTTACACGTCCGCTGCCTTGATCCTAGCAATTACAGGCCCATTGCAAGTTGCAACCATTGCCTTGATAATCTTGCAAGACAGGTCAGTCATGTGTGCTCACAATTGGCTAGTACAACACACTCACCTCTATCAATTGAACTTGCTCTGTCGCTTACCTAGGAGATAAGTTAGCAGTGCGTGCACTTATTGGAAGCCTGGAAATGCTCTAACCTAGCGTGCACATATCTGTGGCATGGTAGCGTCAACGTTGGAGATATGGCAGCATCGACATTGGAAATATAGCAGTGTAGCCATTGGAGATATGGCAGCATCCATGTTGATGTATGGCAGTTCTTATATTAATCGCTTGGATAATTCTGCAAGATAGGTTAGTTATGCGTGCTAATATTTGGCTAGTGCAACACGCTCACCTCTATCAATTGAACTTGCTCCATCGCTTACCTAGGAGATACGTTAGCAGTGCGTGCACTTATTGGAAGCCTAGAAATGCTCTCACCTAGGGTGCACATATCTGTAGCATGGCTGCGTCGACATTGGAGATATAGCAGCGTAGCCGTTGAAAATATGGCAGCGTCGACGTTGGAAATATAGTAGGGTTTACATTGGAGATATGGCAGCATCGACGTTGGAGATATAGCAGCATAGCTGTTGGAGATATGGCAGCGTCGATGTTGATGTATGGCAGTTCTTATATTAATCGCTTGGTTAATTCTACAAGATAGGTTAGTTATGCATACTAACATTTGGTCAGCCAAACACTCTCACCTGCATCAAGTTAACTTGCTCAGTTGCTTCCCATACACTGGGAGATACGTTAGCTATGCGTGCTCTTGTTGGAGGCCTGGCAATGCTCTCACCTAGCGTGCATATATCGGAGGCATGGCAGCGTCGATGTGGATGTATGGCAGTTCTTATATCAATCGCTTGGATAATTCTGCAAGATAGGTTAGTTATGCATGCTCACATTTAGTCAGCACAACGCTTACATCTGTATCAAGTAAACTTGCTCGGTCGCTTGCGGCCCACTGGGAGAAACGTCAGCTATGCGTGTACTTATAGCAAGCCTGGCAATGCTTAATTGGAGGCATTGCTGTGTCGACTCGAGAGGTATTGCTGTGTCGAAGTGGTAGGCATTGCTGTGTCGACATGGGAGGCATTGCTGTGTCGATGCGGGAGGCATTGCTGTGTCGACTTGGGAGGCATTGCTATGTCGATGCGGGAGGCATTGCTGTGTCCACGCAGGAGCTGTGTCAACGCGGCTGTATGTTGAGGAAGTGTCGGTATTAGAGATATGGCTTAAAGTGATTACTTGGTTGTTTCTGTTAGAGAAGTCAGTTATGTATGCTTACATTTGGTCAGGGCAACAACGCTATCACCTGTATCAATTGAACTTGGTCGGTCGTTTAACAAACGCTGTAGATAGGTCAGCTATGCGTGCAAATATTGTAGGCCTGGCAATACTCTCACTTCATGAGTTTCCTTGACTTGTGTTGTGGGCAATGCCCTTGAGGTTGAGATGTGTGCCAGCGGAAGCTGCCGCAGCAATTGGGATGGCAGGGAAATCAGGGGTGTGCTAGTACACCTGACTAGGTGTGATGAACCACGCTTGGCAGCCCTTGCAGCTGCGTGCTCGGCAATGCCAACTTAGAATGGCAATATATGCATGTGATATGCGTGTGCAGGCCATAGTCATCTTCGGCTCATCCCTCTGAAGGCTAGCGTATTTACCTGGCCTGTGAGGTAGGTACGGAACTCCTCCATCACAAGCTCATGAATGTGCCGCTGGTGTATTGTAGGAATTCATACAGTGGCTTCTGAGGTTGTATGAATTCATGGCAGCCTCTATATTTATTCGCTGCTTATATATATATAAGGAATTCATGCATTCGCAGCTTCTATATATCGAAGGAATTCATGCGGCTTATACATATCAAAGGAATTCATGCATTCGCAGCTGACATATATCTAAGGAATTCATGCATTCGTGGCTTCTATATATCGAAGGAATTCATGTATTCGCGGCTTATATATATCGAAGGAATTCATACATTCTCGGCTGATATATATCCAAGGAATTTATGCATTCGTGGCTTCTATATATCGAAGGAATTCATGCATTCGCGGCTTATATATATATATGGAGTTCATGCATTCGTGGCTTATATATATCGAAGAAATTCATGCATGTGCTACATATATGCATATGATTGTGGCAGACCTAGGAAATTTCCAGATCTGGGTCAAGATAGTGCTCTTGGCACAGACACTGGTCAGGCAAGCATGCATGAATTCCTGATACATAGAAGCCACGAATATATGAATTCCTTCGATATATATAAGCCACGAATGCATGAACTCCATATATATATATAAGCCGCGAATGCATGAATTCCTTCGATATATAGAAGCCACGATACATGAATTCCTTCGATATATAGAACCCGCGAATGCATGAACTCCTTCGATATATAGAAGCCACGAATACATGAATTCCTAGAATATATATCAGCCGTGAATACATAAATTCCTTTGATATATAGAAGCCATGAATGCATGAATTCCTTCAATATATAGAAGCCTCGAATGCATGAACTCCTTCCATATATAGAAGCCACGAATGCATGAATTCCTAGAATATATATCAGCCGCGAATGCATGAATTCCTTTGATATATAGAAGCCACGAATGCATGAATTCCTTTGATATATAGAAGCCTCGAATGCATGAACTCCTTCAATATATAGAAGCTGCGAATGCATGAATTCCTTCGATATACAGAAGCCACGAATGCATGAATTCCTAGAATATATATCAGCTGCGAATGCATGAATTCCTTCGATATATATAAGCCATGAATGCATGAATTCCATATATATATATAAGCCACGAATGCATGAATTCCTTGTATATATCATATATATATATAAGCCACGAATACATGAATTCCTTCGATATATAGAAGCCACGAATGCATGAATTCCTTCGATACATAGAAGCCGCGAATGCATGAACTCCATATATATATATAAGCCGCGAATAAATGTAGAGGCTGCCATAAATTCATACAACCTCAGAAGCCACTGTATGAATTCCTACAATACACCAGCGGCACATTCATGAGCTTGTGATGGAGGAGTTCCATATCTACCTCACGGGCCAGGTAAATACGCTAGCCTTCGGAGGGATGAGCCGAAGATGACTATGGCCTGCACACGCATATCACATGTATATATTGCTATTCTAAGTTGGCATTGCCGAGCAGGTAGCTGCAAGGGCTGCCAAGCGTGGTTCATCACACCTAGTCAGGTGTACTAGCACACCCCTGATTTCCCTGCCATCCCAATTGCTGTGGCAGGTTCCGCTGGCACACATCTCAACCTCAAGGGCGTTGCCCACAATACAAGTCAAGGAAACTCACGAAGTGAGAGTATTGGCAGGCCTACAATATTTGCACGCATAGCTGACCTATCTACAGCATTTGTTAAATGACCGACCAAGTTCAATTGATACAGGTGAGAGCGTTGTTGCCCTGACCAAATGTGAGCATACATAACTGACTTCTCTAACAGAAATAACCAAGTAATTACTTTAAGCCATATCTCTAATACCGACACTTCCTTAACATATAGCTACGTCGCCACAGCTCCTACGTGGACACAGCAATGCCTCCCGCGTCAACATAGCAATGCCTCCCGCTTCGACACAGCAATGCCTCTCACGTCGACACAGCAATGCCTCCCGCGTCAACACAGCAATGCCTCCGATTAAGCATTGCCAGGCTTGCCATAAGTGCACGCATAGCTGACGTTTCTCCCAGTAGGCGGTAAGCGACCGAGCAAGTTTACTTGATGCAGGTGTGAGTGTTGCGCTGACCAAATGTGAGCACACATAACTAACCTATCTTGCAGAATTATCTAAGCGATTGATATAAGAACTACTATACATCAACATCGACGCTGTCATGGCTCCGATATGTGCACGCTAGGTGAGAGCATTGCCAGGCTTCCGACAAGAGCACGCATAGCTAACGTATCTCCCAGTGTGCGGGAAGCGACTGAGCAAGGTAACTTGATGCAGGTGAGAGTATTTGGCTGACCAAATGTTAGCACGCATAACTAACCTATCTTGCAGAATTAACCAAGCGATTAATATAAGAACTGCTATACATCAACATTGACACTGCTATATCTCCAACAGCTACGCTGCCATATCTCTAACGTCGATGCTGCCATATCTCCAATGTAGACCCTACTATATTTACAACGTCGATACTGCCATATTTCCAACGGCTACGCTACTATATCTCTAATGTCAACGCTGCCATGCCACAGATATGTGCACGTTAGGTTAGAGCATTTCCAGGCTTCCAATAAGTGCACGTACTGCTAACTTATCTCCTAGGTAAGCGACGGAGCAAGTTCAATTGATAGAGGTGAGCTTGTTGCACTGGCCAAATGTTAGTACGCATAACTGACCTATCTTGCAGAATTATCCAAGCAATTAATATAAGAACTGCCATACATCAACATGGACGCTGACATATCTCCAACAGCTATGCTCCCATATCTCCAACGTCGACCGTACAATAAGTGCACGCACTGCTACCTTACGTTTCTCCTAGGCAAGCGACGGAGCAAGTTCAATTGATAGAGGTGAGCGTGTTGGACTGGCCAATTGTGAGCATGCATAACTAACCTCTCTTGCAGGATTATCAAGGCGATGATTGAAACTTGCAATGGGCCCGTAATTGTCAGGATCAAAGCAGCTGACGTGCAAGCATCATTAGCACGTCCACGTTCATGCCTCCCGTGCTTGGTTAAGGAATGAGTGCTTCAGTTGGCCAGCGTTATAGGGAAGTCGGTGAAGGTTCAGTTATAATCTTGTGGTTAGGTTAACAAGCTTCTATAAATATAAACAATTGAAATACAATAGATATTTACAGTACTTATTTGCAGGAGTGATCATAACCATTGGTATGATTGATTATACGTAGCAACCTCCATTGTAGGGAAGCTAAAGACCACTCATTCTGGACTGAAGTACTACGCATGGTTCGAGATCTGAGCAAGCCGTAATAGGTGGGGCTAAATACTGGGTATTCCTGGGTTGTGTTGCATTAGTAGGGCAGGATACACCTGGCGCCCAGAGGCAGAGGATTAGACTCATGGCACCCGGGCGACGGAAGATAGACACCTGGCGCCCGGAGGCAGAGGAGTTGGACACCTGGCGCCCGGGCGACACAAGATAGACTCATGGCACCCGGACGACGCAAGATAAATGCATGCCGCCCGGAGGCGGGGAAGCTGGACGCGGACGCCTGGGCGCCAGAGGCCCTGAGGGCGGCCTACAGGATTGTTAGTTTGCCTATCGGGTGCTCATGTTGCCAGAGGCACGAAGGGCAAACTAAATTCGTTCCTAATGAATGCCTTAAACTACCAGCACTAAGTTGTAGAAAATTAGGAATTCTGAAAGCAGTCATTATATAAATAGAACCCTCTTTATTTATGCTATTTTGAACAGCCCCCTCATATCCTTGCGAAGGCTGCCTCTAGTGTATTTTTACTGATTATGGTTTGGTTTCTACTATTAATAAACTTCAATGTCCCCTGTATTTCTGTCTTAAAAATGATGCTGAGCTCTTCCGAGATACTGCAACTTTCTCATAAGTACCATGTATCCAAAATGAACGTTAGGTTCAACCATATACCTAACCTAGCTGACTTTAATAGTATAAATTCAGATCCAGTATCTAATTTAATACTATACAAACTATTTGATCTAGGGTTTAGTCTTAAATCTAAAACAGCATTCAATGATCCAGCATCCACCTTAGCCTCTAATCTAGTATCGATCTAATAATAATCTAATACTTACCTTATCTTCTAGTTTCCTGCCTATCTAAAGTAGTATCCAACATTGGATCGAGACTAGCATTAAACTAGTCTGGATGATATTAACTTAGTATCTTAAATATTATCAAATTCAATTTCTCAAGGACCACCTAGTGTCAACTATACTAATAGTTATTAAAACTCCTTGCAAAGTACTAGTATACAAGAGCTATTTTGTTATTTCATTTGTGTTGTGAAAGTAGTAGAGGAAAGGTAGGTTGAGGAGTGTTTAACTGAGAGCTAGACATAGATTTAGTTGAATTTTTAGAATTGTTGATTTTATAAGGGTAGCGATCTAAATTGAGATATTTTAATGTTAGCATATATATATCTGTTCTTCACTCTAGATTGTAGATCTAGTTTGAAGCTCTCCTAGTAGCTATTAGTTGCTCTTATCTAATATTCAGTCTAAATAAGTACGAGTGGGGGGGAGAGGGTAGGTTACTGCTTATGGGCGCAATTTAAGGTGACCAGGACTATTAGAGATCTCTATGTAACTACATAGGATACTTTGGTATAGACTGGTACAAGAACATGAGGGGGGTATTCAGAATAGCATAAATTAAGTGGGTTCTATTCATATAATGACTGCTTTCAGAATTCCTAATTTTCTGCAACTTAGTGCTGGTAGTTTAAGGCATTCTAGCTTTAGTCGTATAAGCCAAAGCTGTTTTCATATGAATATAAGTACTTGATAAAGGCCTTCTAGTACTTATAGCCTCACCCACTCGATATTGAGCCTATGTGGGGAGTTAGGGGGAAGGGGTAGGAAGCAATGGAGTGGTTATGTTAGTAGAAGGAGATAATGATATTAGGTTGGTTTTGGCAGAACATTAGGGTCACTATGTTGTAGAGCATAGTTGTTTCCATAGATATCAATTCAGGTGGAATGACTACAGAATGTTATTCTCATATGAGACAGTGGGATTGCTAAAAGTGGTTAGTATGTCTCAAGTGAGTGGAAACCCTGTCTTGAGTGGAAACCCCATCGGTCACGTTATATGCTATGGCCATTAAAAACCAAACCTCTCACCAAAAAACCCACAGGGAAAAGGCGACGAGTAGGAGAGCAAAAGGTACCATGTCTACATCCATAGAACAACTTAACACAAGTCTGCACACTCAGACATCTCTTTCATCCCGTGGCTTATTGGGGAACTTTTCTCAATACTTTCGGAGCTCTTCTGGACAGTTATCCAACTTGTCAAAGGTTTCCCATATGTTCTCATACTTGGTATACCCTACCCAACGCACTCTGTATTTAACTACTCTTCTATTTCTGCGTGAGTCCAATATGGATTCGACTTCGAAGATATCATGTTCATCTTTGTCCATATCTTGTAGCTCGTCTTATCATCTGAATGGCTTAAGGAGGGTAACATGAATGACATTGTACCATCATATACCTTGCGGAACTTCGAGCCTGTATACATATGAACTAATAGCTTCAATGACAATGACCTTATAGGGCCCTATCCACTTGTTGGTTAAAGAACGGTTATTTCTAGCTTATATCTGCAAGTTCCAGTGGTCAACCAGTACCCAGTTATTGATAGCAAACCTGCCTGCCTTCTTAAGGTGAATAGCACAATGTTTATGGTTAATTTACTTCACGGTATCGTGAATCTGGTTGTACACTTAAGTTATTCAGTCTAGCCATTCTTCTGCAGCAGGGGAGGAGAATTCATGGTCATTGGAGAGGTGAATAGCGTGCGCCGCAGGCCGATTTTTACCCACGCCGACAGCCAATTATTTCCCCTTGCACCTCGCCACCGAGTTGGCTTTTCTCTTACCTGGATTACTCGCACCGAGCCAAGTAGCCGACGGCTACTCACCAAGCCCTTTGTTCTTTCTGGTTGCGATATTTTGGGCATTCTTGTAGTTGTTACGGATTGCTGGTTTATGGATTGGATTGTCTTTAGTTCAAGTGTTTCAAGTTTTTACGGAATTGTTACGGAATTATCTTATTGTCACGGAATTGTCTAATATTGTCACAGAATTGTCTTGGTTGCGATATTTTGGGTCGCTCGACGGCCTATTACATTCTTGTAGTTGTTACAGATCGCTGGTTTATGTAGGTCTTGAACAGTGCCTACGCTACGAAGTAGTAAAGACTTACCTAATATATGCCAACTTAATATGGGCGCTAAACAAACAAACAAAAGAAACAACACCAATAGATCATCGGCTAAAATTCCCCATAATAACAACGGGGCGAACTTTTGTTGGACAAACAAGGAGGGAAACAAGCGTGACTTCGACGATTGGCTACTGGTTTAATCACCCATACCTCTATCTGTTACTTAATACGAAACAAAAGCTCGAGTAACCGGGTGAAGGACGGAGAGTGCACTGGCTGTCCTATTATGTATATATGTTCGTTTGAATGGAAAACGATGGTATCTGTCAGTTGTGAATGTATGAGCTACCGATCCTGTTTTGTCGATCGTTCTTTATAGTTCTGGTAACACGGTCGCCGCTAGTTCCGGTAACACGGGAGCCGCTAGTTCTGTTAACACGGGCGCCGCTGTCCCAGCAGCTTCTCCTTCAACCGGGGACGCCGTCCTAGCGTCTCACGTATACAGGGGTTTTTCTCCTTCCACTTGGTTCCCACATTCTTGAGGACTCGAATTGGGGCAGTCAACTTGCATTATGATTCACGGAACAGTCACAGGTAATAATCCGTTTAGTCCGCTGTTGTCCGGTCGTGTCTTGATTAGTAGGGCTTCTGCCGCAAGGCTGCTAATACAGCTCTCTAGCATGTCCTACAGTTGTTGCTTATGTTATTGAAAGGAGACTATGAGCCCCCTGCCTGATTGCAACTTTCCTAGCCATAATAGCACTGGTTACGGGATGTTCTCCGACGCCTCCGTATATACGTACTTAAAAAATGTTCAATGTTCGGTAAGGAGCACTTATAATTTCGAAGTCCCACTACGATTGGAACTGATACGTTATCGCTAGTTGGACAAACGTTGTGTCTCACCCCTGTCGCTAGTTGGACAAACGTTGTGTCTCACCCCTGTCTTTGGGTGGTGCGGTTTGTTAAGACGTTTCCCTACACTTCTACACCATAGCTCACCTCCGCTTAGCCGATACGCCCCCATTATACTGCTTGTTTGGGCGTTGAGGACGTGAGGGTGGTCGTCGACCTGGTGCAGGTGGTGGTACTGGTGGTGCTGGTGGTGCGGGTGGTGCGGGTGGTGGTACGGGTGGTGCGGGTGGTGCGGGTGGTCCGGGTGGTGCTGGTGGTGCTGGTGAGCGTGGTGAGCATGGTGGTGGTGAGCGTGGTGGTGGTGGTGGTGAGCGTGGTGGTGATGACCGTAGTCGTGGTCATCGATCTCCTGGAGATCGCTGTTGGTCCTTGCTAAGAAGAAGCAGCAGCAGACACGGCAGTTGCAGAGCCGACAGCGGTAGAAGCAGCAACAGTAGCAACAGAAGCAGTAGCAGTCTCGCAGCGGTAGCACGACTGCGAGTAGACGACGAGGTGCCAGGGGTAGACGACGAGGGCGGGGTAGACGACGAGGGTGGGGCAGACGACGAGGGAGGGGCAGACGACGAGGGAGGGGCAGACGACGAGGACGGGGCAGACGACGAGGGAGGAGCAGACGACGAGGGAGGAGCAGACGACGACGGAGGGGCAGACGACGAGGGCGGGGCAGACGACGAGGAGGCAGGGCCTGCAGCCGAGGAGGCAGAGGCAGCAGAATAGGCAGTGCCATACTCGTTCCTAAAACCCTGTACAAATCCATCTAAGCAAAATAAAACAAAATAAATCATCAATAAAACGACCAAAATTAACCATTAACCCAACCGCACATTCCTTTGCTCACCCTAACCCAAACCCTTACTCCAAAGTACTCTTTTTGTACTGTTAAGGTGGTGTTGTAACCTGTTAAGGCACTGTTGCTCTATTAAGGCACTGTCCTAATAACCTGTTAATGCACTGTTAAGATATTTTTGAACTTTGTGAAGTATTCTTGATTTCCGTTAGGTTAG
>ML121671.1:5664-15715 GCA_003788615.2 Terfezia boudieri ATCC MYA-4762
TATATCACCATCCGAAACTCCGTATAACTCTATCAAAACTCTGTCTCTTTCGGTTTAGACCTGCACAAGGTTAGTGTTCTATGTAGTTACTGGGTTATTAGACAACTATATCCCATTATAGACGTTACAATAGCGATAGAACCTTATACGCATTATATCATAAACTTAGGTTTCCATCTCATTATCTCAACGTTCTGTAGTACGGTTTAGCTCGGTCATAAAACAGTTACATACGAGCAACAATCTCACATTGATATAGTCCTACCATAAGCTAAACTTATGGATTATCGGTTACATCCAAAGGTTCGAGACATTCGACTTTAAGTCTAAAGTTCCGAAAAAATTCTCGTTAAGCTCGTCCCCTTATATGGGAGCTGCAAAACGTATTTTACGTTATATTAAAGAAACAAGAGATAAGGTACTTACCTATACAAGAAAACCTAAACTCTCCTTAGCAGGCTTTGCAAATGCAGATTGGGCAAATAATAAAGATGACAGAAAATCAATTTCAGGTAATATCTTTCAACTAGCTAAGAATACCATTAGCTGGCGCTCAAGAAAGCAAACTTGTGTCTCTACTTCTACTATAGAAGTTGAATACGTTGCATTATCTTTAGTAGCTAAACAGCACTTATGGCTTCTCAGAGCTCTGAAAGAACTTGGATTTTCCTCTATTCCTGCTGCACTTAGCACAGATGGAGATGGGGCAGTTGATCTAACTGAAAACCCACGTATAAGTGATCGCAGTAAGCATATTGATGTTGCATACCATCATGTTTATGATCTTGTCGAAACTGACAAAATCATAGTCCTGCATGTTCCTGGCTCACTTAATCCAGTGGATATTTGTACCAAAGGCATGCCTGGACTACAATTTTTCTTACTGCAGGATGCTGTTTTAGGAACTAACTAATTTATTACAGTACTCTTTTCCTATATATAAAGGTTTTTTTTTTCCTACAAGGTTTTTTCTTCATATAAAGGTTTTTAATGAGACTGCTAAAATATTTATACCTGACTATCTATGTCGTGATTAGTGAGGAGGGGTATTAAAAAATGCGTTCTACAAACGCTCTCTCTTATACTACAAATCACATAAACATATATTAGTCATTCCTAATTATATTCCACTACATGTCAAATCATGTGTTAAAATACTTACATAAATTAAGTATTTTCAGATATTCGTCATAACTTTAATCTTATTGTTAGTTAAGTTATTAACTCTATTTTAGCTCTATTACACATATTTACAATATATGTCAAACTATATTTTTGAGTTATACTTTTTGTTATAGTTTATTATTACCAACAACTCAAACTTGTTGAGTATGTTGTAATTATATTGTATACGTATTTAGTACATTCTGACAGGCACTATAGTTTGCTAGAATCATGTATATATAGGAGGGGATTCCTTCTACCTTGAGAAGATCATCAGCTCATACTTCAATCTCATTCACTTATACATTCCTCAATTCTATGCTCTATAGCTCTACCAGAACGTCCTCAATATGCCTATTAGATTCCTTCTTCCTTTTTTCCTTTATTGGATACTTGGTTGAATTCTGCTGCCTGTTGTCTATAGTATATTCTCATATACTTGTATTTCAACAATTAGGGTCTCTGAACAGCTATACAAAGGCCGCTAGATCCCTTCTGGAATCCATCAGTCTTCAGACACCCGAACAGCAGTGATCAGATAGATAGTATAATTACAAACGAAGATTACACCTATTATATTATTGTACCTTATGTAACACCCCTCTTAGTAATCAACCTACCCTTCTGAGCTAAGCCCTCAGCAGAACCGGCATATACAAACATCCATCCCCAAGCGGATATAGATTGTATAAACAGTACTGAATGACTACTGTCTACTATCATTCATTACACTATATATGAAAATTTTTTTTCCTAAAAGGTTTTTTCTTTATAAAAAGGTTTTTAATGAGACTGCTAAAATATTTATACCTGACTATCTTTGCTATAATTAGTGAGGAGGGGTATTAAAAAATGCGTTCTACAAATGCTCTCTCTTACACTACAAATCACATAAATATATATTAGTCATTCCTAATTATATTCTACTACATGTCAAATCATATACTAATATACTTACATAAATTACGTATTTTCAGATGTTCTTCATAACCTTAATCTTATTGTTAGTTAAGTTATTAACTTTATTTTAGCTCTATTATATATGTTTATAATATATGTCAAACTATATTTTTGAGTTATACTTTTTGTTAAAGTTTATTATTACCAACAACTCAAACCTGTTGAGTATGTTGTAATCATATTGTATACATATTTAGTACGCTCTGACAGGCTCTATAGTCTATTAGAATCATGTATATATAGAAGGGGATTTTCCCTACCTTGAGAAGATCATCAGCTTTTACTTCAATCTTATTCATATATATATTCCTCAATTCTATGCTCTATAGCTCTACCAGAATGTCCTCAATACACCTATTAGATCCTTTCTTCCTTTTCTCCTTTATTGGATACTTGGTTGAATCCTGCTACTTGTTGTCTACAGTATATTCTTATATACCTATATTTCAACAAATATTAGAGGTATAGCAGTATTATGGCTAAGAACCCTGTGAGATAGGTTAGCTATGTGTACACATATCTTAGTTCTAGCAATGCTCTTACCTCTATCTCATACACATATTAGAGGCCTGCTGTGGTCAATATTGGAGATAAGGTAGTGTCAAGGCTAAGAACTCTATGAGATAAGTTACCTATATGTACACTTATCTTAGGTCTAGCAATGCTCTCACTTCTATTAACTGAACTTGTTTATATCAACTGTTCAGGGGTGAGATTCCTCTGCTATTCATGCATATATTGGAGGCCCACTATAGTCAATATTGGAGGTATGGCAGGGTTGTGGCTAAGAACCCTATGACATAGGTTAGCTATGTATACACATATCTTAGGTCTGGCAATACTCTTACCTCTATTAACTCAACTTGCTTATATTAACTGTTCGGTAGTGAGATTCCTCTGCTATTCATAGATATATTAGAGGCCTGCCGCGGTTAATATAGGAGGTATAGCAGTGTCATGACTAAGAACCCTGTGAGATAGGTTAGCTATGTGTACACATATCTTAGGTCTGGTAATGCTCTCACCTCTATCAACTAAACTTGCTAATATCAACTGCTTGATGGTGAGATTGCTCTACTATGCGTGTACATATTGGAGGCCTGCTGCAGTCAATATTAGAGGTATGGCAGTATTGTAGTGAAGAATCCTTTGATTGTACACATATAAGAGGCCTGGCAATGCTCTTACCCAGATCGCATATACTTCATAACTTGTGTTGTGGATTAAAATCTAGATGCTTGGGAAGGAGAGCTTACTGGTATCATGCTAGCGGCAGCTGCTACATCAGCAAGAATAATCTTTGCGTCCTGTATATTAGGACGCACAGGACGCACAGGATGCTTGGGATGAAAACTCTAAATTAGGATATCAATTCTTTTGCGGTTGTATCGGGACGCAGTTGAACTTTGCTCTGCCCCCTGGGACGTAAGACTAGTGCATGGCAGGGTTGCCTGTGTCTGCAACGCGTGCCTTAAACAACCTTTATCCAGACGTACTTGGCAGAGACTTCTGTGCCTACAACGTAAGCCTAAAATATGACTTTGTCCCAACGAACTTCATGGGTAAACTCTCGCCTCTGATGTCTATGCTAGGCGTGCTTTCCTCTATGACAGTATTGTCTATTGGAAGAGTGTCTGTGACGCTGTCGCACTTAAGACCTTCGTAACCAACACTATATATTCGTTGCGTAATGATACATGCATCCCAAACTCCATATATTTATTGACTACCTTTCCCAAATGTTGTCGCAAAAGTCAGCTGCTCCTGAACTCTGGCCTGCTGAGACCTCTCGTTACTAACACGGGATTCCCCATATATTTCGTCGGGAATGCGGTAGTACACAGCAGGTGTATTAGGGAAGTGTATCGCCCATTGTAATTAGATTTCGATTATATCTTCAAGCTAGCTAATGAATGTACAAAAAAAACCCCCTATGCAAAAAGCCATAAAAAACCCATACAAAGAAAATTCATAGTAACAAAAAACAAAAACCCATACAAAAAGCCTAAAAAACCCCATCCAATAGCCACAAAAAAGAAAAATGCATGCAAAAAGCTATAAAAAACCTATACAAAGAAAATTTATAGCAATAAAAAGGAAACCCAGATGCGGATGTATTGGCTCTTAGGGTATCATAAAGGGGGGCTTATGCATCAAGATCTTTATCATGATCAATCTGCTCTTCATCAGTGTGTTCATCTTCAGGTGATCTTGCTCGCTCTGAAATGCCTTTAGTGGTTCTGTATGAGTATTAGACATGTCTGACTCCCGACACAGGAAGGAAGGTTTACTTCTCGGCCATCTGAGCGGCAAATGAACCGATCCTGAAATAACAGGTCAGTGATTTGTTCAGCAATCTCGTGTCATGAGAGCTGATTCAATACGAACACCTCAACAATGCTGTATTTACATGCGTAAACCATATGTGAGCGAGTTCGAGAATGGATACTATGTAGCTGTGAGGGTTGAGATTAATATCTGATGTCACACATAGGGAATATCACATACATGGGTGTTTGCCATTTTCATGTGTGGCAGTGCTCGCTTGGTTTCCTCTTATGCTTTATGCCAGCTAACGGATAACAAATACTCAAAGTCCTCTGCATTCATCATGGGATTGCCAAACAAGGTGTAGTAGCGTACATGAGAGGCCGCACAATTGGTAAGTTCTCTGTATTGTTCTGGTAGTGTACAGAAAGACCTAGACCTTGGCCCGACATGAGATAGCTTTTGGACTATAAGGTCCACCTTGTCTGGCTGTGAGCTATGAGTTTCTGAGTCAAAAGTGAATAGATCACTTGACGCAAGTCTCACACTGGACTGAGTTTGAATACGCTGCCTTGCTCTGGCAGTAGAGACTGGTATTGGCGAGGACTATATGCATTATGGTTAGCCACTGATTTAGATATAGCCATGGTACTTACTGGCTGCCTGGAACTTGGTATTAGAGCACTATATTCGATGCATATTTTTCTGGTGGGGCGTATTCCATCCGACGCCCCATGTCGTTTCGAGGACAGGGCTAAATGAGGAGGCTGTAGCACAGTGTCCTCATCTTCCTCGCCTTCGTCCTCCTCCTAGGATGGGGGGGAGGTAACTATTGGTCGTTTTTGGATGCCTTGGGAGCATCTAGACATATTTTGTGATAGTAGGGAACTAGGTTATTGAGGGTTGAAGGAGGATGAGTCTGAGAAGTCATAACCTCTCTGGGAGGTGAGTAAGGCCAACTCAGTAGACTAGAGACCTTTGACCTAGTGACCTATGTTCAATCGCAAAAATCCGACTTCTATTGTCTTCTATCTTCTATCTTGAAGCCAATATCTAACCCTATCTAGAAAAACACCTGATAAGAAGATACAACCAGAATGATAATAAGACTAAATCTGAATAACCCAAAATGCACTTGACTAACCCTTAAAAAACCCAACTAACCCGACTAATACCCGACTAATCAGACTAATACCCGACGTATAAAGTCATCGAAACTGTCACGGGGTGACATCCAGCCCTACCATAGGTACTTGTGCCCACATAGAACGACCCTAGAATATCCATGCGGACTCTAGGTACACTTATAGTAGTATGGTGCAGACGTTTCTAATATTTATCTATAGGATAATTATTAGTAACGGGTAAGAACCTTGGAGGAGTAAAGAATTATCACAGATAGTTCTAACTCTTATGAAACGTCCATAGACCCTTGAGGGAGCTATGGTTCAAGTTTCAGAACAATCCGAATAACGGTTCTATAGTTATACCCAGATCAATATATACTATATATATATATACTACTAGCTGGAAGCTATTACCCTGAACTCTTGGCGTTACCCTGAAACCTGAATTATTACCCTGAACTGCAGGAAAATAATTCGGTAAAAATAAATAAAAAAATGAAGCCACGAGGGCGTACTTTAGACCAAAGTGCGTCCGGTGACACTATAAGGGAAGCGACTTGGGGAGTAGGCCAAAGATAGGGCGAAAATAAAAAGTTATCCGAATTTATATTTTCAAGGTTCTATCTAGGCCTACTCGATGCCCTGATTCCATTTCTGGAATCCTTTTTATGATCAGAGTAAAACTCATGGAGTTATTAGCCTTTTAATAAGGTGTAATAAGCCCACAAGGAGAGTTACCTACTATTGGTAATAACTCTGTGAATAAGTTAGGTATCGAGATGAATTAAGATTCTATAATCTTCATTGCGATAAGAGCTTACCAATGATAGTTTGTTTGTGACCCACGGTTCTCTATTCATAGAGTTATGTGCAGTTGAAAAGAAATTTTCAATGGACACTAGACCCTACTAAGTGAATACTACCGGAAGCTCAAATAAATGACCCTATGATACTGTTAAGGAATAACTTAATGGCATCGTCGGTTTTGGTAGGATATCGGAAGATGAGTTTAGTTGTTTCGGCTGGATATTCGTTAATAGGGCTAGAAAGCTTTAAGCGAAGTTTTAGTATATATACAAACATGGGATAATACTAATTATTTAGGTTAGTAACCTGTGACAACGAGTGCAGATAGCACCTGCATTAACAAAAGGTGTGGATGGCATAACACTTAGAATTAATTAATTCGAAAGTGACAGGTATGGCATGCGTCCCTAAAATATTTTATTAAAGAATATCTACAACCACTGCGCGTTATAAATAGTAGTAGTAGTTCCCAGTTGAATTTGATTCTACTATCGACAGTATTCAAAAGTAAGAGCACCTCGAGTACACGAAGCCTACAAAGTTCTAAGTCTAGTTAACTTTACGTTCAAGCGATATTGGATTTATTTTGTATTGCGAAATAAGATCTTTCGTGAGGGACTTTAGTGGAATTAAACTTTACTGCTATAGGATTCTATTCTGTGTTGCGGAATAGGTAACATTGCAGCAGCATAAGTACGGCCGTCCTGTTTGTAGTCGCAAGAGCGCTATAAGTGACAATAGGGCCCCCGTGACATTACTTTGTAGACAAGTGATTCTCGTTTGACTTTTTGAATAACATACTCGAATCAATATGTCTAATTCACCAACCCCGAGAGGGCCTCGCCAGCCCTACCAAAGTATCACCTTTCCAATGGTAACCCCACGAGCAATTACCCAAAGACCCCAGAATATGCCTCCTTCAGATACAGATACAGAGGAGGATCTAATAGATCAGCCTATGGAGGATATTCTGTCTAGAGGAATGCAATCCTCTGGACTACAAAACCCCATGTATTCACCCAATGAATTGGAACCATTCCCCACAGGAATGATCTGACGATTCGGATTACCCTCACAGAGACCACCACCACGAGTGTCTAGCAATACATCTACTAGACATCGAGTGCCTCCACGACCTACTAGAACGAGTCGATTTCCACATATCATACAAGAACAATATAAAGAATTATTGGCTAGAATAATTCAGGATGGAACGACTGAGTTTGATCGCCAACGAGGTGAGATTACTGAACTCACTAGAGGGTTAGGAGCACAAGCTAGTCTTCTCAAAGAACAGCAGGATGCTCACAAGATTGTTTTTGAAGGAGCTAAAGCTATTTACGAAGACTTGAAGCTATTGCGACAACAAGTAACAGAGGAAGTAGCAGTACTAAAAGGGCAAACTGATGGTCAGGAAGATGCATTTAAACGGCTCACAGTTACTATAAGTGCTGCCTTGGAAAAACAGTGGATGGATCTAACTAGAAAACTCAAGGAGGATACGGAGATGATTATCGATGCGGTAAAACTAGAGTTCGATACTATCAAGGCTGATATTATAGGTCTAAATGCGTGGGCACAGAAAGCAATTACCCAAGAACAGGAAGACCGAATTGAGAGTTGCGAACGCAACAAAGAGTCGGTAGAAGAGCTTTCACATAGTGTCCTGATAAATAAGAGGAAGATAAAGGATTTACAACAGCAACCACTAAGGCCTACCAAGCGAACTCGATCGCTTCATGAGGAGAACCCGGATCTTATTACCCTAGGTATTTACCAAGGAATCGTACCACCTCCACCTCCACCACCCGTACCTCCAGTCCCACCTCCAGTCCCACCTCCAGTTCCACCCCCAGTACCTCCTCTACAGTGCACCCCTACAGAGCGCAAAGAACCTCGAAATCTTCCTCTACCATCCAAGTTCGATGGTACCTCTAGCAAGGTCAGAGAATTCCTGATGAAAGTTAATCATACCTTTATTCGCATGCCCCAAACCTACCAGACGCATAGTGACAAGATCTTATTCGTAGCGGATCTACTAACCGAGGGGGCCAGTACGTGGTATTGTACTAACCAGCATAAGCAAACCCCAGATCTGAAGTCAGGAGTGATTGAGTGGGATACCTTTAATACCTTCAAGCAGGAATTTATTAATGCGCACCAAAATCAACATGAAAAGAGGGATGCAAAGGTTTCTTTACTCAAAGAATACCAGAAGAAAGGAGAGTTAACGAAGGAGTTTATTGCTAGAGTTAGGGTTCATCAGTTGGTAGCGGAACTATCATGTGAACAGCTCTGGGAGCACCTAATTAGCATGATCCAACCTGAGACACGAGCATACATGGTCCGAGTCAGTATGGATAAGGACATTCTTGATAAAGTACCAGCAAGCGTGGAAATGTGTTTTCAGGCTATTGCGAATACGGGGTCTCAGGTGGAATATGAGAAAGAAAGAGAGGTACGTGTACAAAACCTATATAGGTTAAAGGAGCAGATAGCTGGGATAAAGAAGGACATGACCCCGGCCCCAAAAACTACTGAGAAGAAATCCGATAATCTCAAGGATCGGATTACCAAGCCGAAGCAGAAGACCAAGAAGTATGAGGCTAGGTCGAAAACGCAGTCCAACACTTCCTCCACTAAGAAAGAAAAGGAACCAGGCGAAGATAAGGTCACTTACTCTATGTGCCAGGCTCGAACGAAGGATGGTCAGTGTATTAAGTGTGGCAATAAAGAGCACATGATGAAGGACTGTACTGCAGGTTGGAAACCGTCGGTAGAGAATAAAGGGAAGGGTAAGGCGAAGGAGGAAACTAAGAAAGTGGCGACAGTGTCTGCAGGAGTGGCTGTAGTAGCGCCACTTGAGGTTCAGTTTGGGCATATTATTAGTGAGGATGAGTTGGATTATGGGGAGAACTCGGATTGTTAAGGGCGCGGGCTATCTAGTACGTCGGGTCAGATAGTCTTGCAAGATTGGTTTTCTATTTGCATGGTAAAAAAAGGCATCTCTGTTGGCAGTTGGAAGGAGGAACATGAGGGGGAACCTATGGATATTGACCCTGTTTTGATTAGTTCTGTTTCTCGTAATTTATCTTCTTCTGCTTTTTCTTCTCTTTCTTTATCAAACAAAAACGCAAAAAAAGGGACAAAAAGAAAAGCTGATAGTGAGGTGGCTCCTCTTATTAGCGCTCTCGAAAAAAGATCACGAAAGGTGGCAGTGCCGGATATTTCTTTGAATAGAATTAAGGATCTCTCTTTGGCAGGAAAATCAGGGACTAAGGTATTGAAGCGTGAAGGATTGAAGTTTCTTATTCCTATTAATTTATCTTGGATGTATGGAGGAAATAAACTTGATCTTTCTATTAATGCTTTGGTCGATACTGGTGCAGAGGCTACAATTTTCGATTCGGATTTTGTTGAACAGATGATGCTGATTTACGCATATGTTATACTAATGTTGTATGCGTTGTTCAAACTCAACAACCGTTATTATTTGATATTGTTTTTCATATTGAGTTTTTATATCAAACTGTATACAACATTTGTATACATTATTTCGATTTTATCTCAATTATTGAATTGATTATTATTGTAATTCCAATACTTCTTGTAGACTTTTATGAATTAAATACATTCATAAAATCGTGTACTTGGCATGGTCTGGATCACTCTTACTCGGCAGCCGCGAGAGATTAGAGTCAGACAAGAGGGAGAATTGGGTTCCG
>ML121671.1:30633-48131 GCA_003788615.2 Terfezia boudieri ATCC MYA-4762
ACCAATTATGTTGTCTATCACGTAATTGTTGTTGATTTTGAGGTCGCAGATTTTTTGCGTTTTCTTCGTGGTTAAGATTACGTTTTCTCAGATGACTTTGACAATTTAGTCGATTCACCACATGAATAACGTTCTTTGTATTATTCTGAGGTAAACTTCCAGTATTAACCTGACTTACATCTGCAGAGTTCTTCCTAGTTCTCCGATTCTTTGTTGTCGGTTGTGTTCTTAGACGTGTATATTGACACCTAGTACGGATACGTTCACAATCAAGAAGGAGAGAGGATCAGACCTTTAAACTAAGACCTCGTTCAAGAGTATACTGTATACTATATCCTGTTAAACTGTTTTAGTTTGGTGTAATACCTTGACATCTTTATCCTCTATTTTCATAGGATAATCGTCTTCCCTAACCGTGTCAAGCAAACTTAACAAACGAAGGATTACCGAGTCAATTAGGTTAACGTGAATTTTTACAGAATATACAAGGTTGAAAAACAGTATTGAACAAAAGTACCTTAAGTCAAGCAAGATTTCCGAAATATACCCTTCGTTCAAACCCTTTAACAAGGTGAAGGACTATGTTCACTATTTCCATATAATCGAAGTCGAGAGAATTGTTGACTTCTTATGCTTGGTGCTTGTATGTTTGTTCGATGTTGTACAGGACTTAATGGAGCAACCAAAGTTCGTTACGTTCTTCTCGAACTTTTATACTTTCTTGTTTTACAAACCTGATAGTGAGGTTATGGAGGTTTTGCTTTATAACAACCAACGTTTACCTATATATTCTAATTTGTTCTACGAAGTCCGTTAGGATATGCTATATTTCGTGCAAATCAATGAGTTCCAATGAGAGTTGTTGGTCCTTACCTAAAGCTACTTCATAAAAGAGGTCAACATGCTATACTGAGTAATGCTGAAGATTAACGAGAAAGAAACGTAATGTTAACCTAATACCTAGTTGAGCTATAGTTTCGTCGTAAAGATATACCTATAGATTTTCTTCTTTAGATATACTTTAATGATGTTCCTATGTTTGTTCTACCTATAACGTGTGCGGATTTAGCTAGATATATACCAGAATTTGTTAGAGGTTTCCGGACCATACTAGCTGAATGGAGTATAAACGAAGGTAATCCGAAATGAGAAAGTAGAAAACTAGGGACACAGGAATAGTTAAATTTTCTAGTTTAGAAATAACGATAAATACAACTACTATACTGGAAGAAACCAGGTGGAAGGGGACGAGCTTAACGAGAATTTTTTAGGAACTTTAGACTTAAAGTCGAATATCTCGAACCTTTGGATATAACCGATAATCCATAGGTTTAGCTTATGGTAGGACTGTATCAATGTGAGAGTGTTGCTCGTATGTAACTGTTTTATGACCGAGCTAAACCGTACTACAGAACGTTGAGACAATGAGATAGAAACCTAAGTTTATGATATAATACGTTTAAGGTTCTATCACTATTGTAACGTCTATAATGGGATATAGTTGTCTAATAACCCAGTAACTACATAGAACACTAACCTTGTGCAAGTCTAAACCGAAAGAGACAGAGTTTTGATAGAGTTATACGGAGTTTCGGATGGTGATATATATACCCTCGACGTTTTGTATAAAATGTAATATAATTTCCTTATTCTCTATTCCATGAATGGGTATGTTCTTTTGGACTTGAGAGGAGTCGTCCGAAACGTCTACGTCTAACCCGTTTACTATTTCTACTGTCTTTTAGTTAAAGTCCATTATAGAAAGTTGATCGATTCTTATGGTAATCGACCGCGAGTTCTTTCGTTTGAACATAGAGATGAAGATGACATCTTCGACTTATACAATGTAATAGAAATCGTCGATTTGTCGTGAATACCGAAGAGTCTCGAGACTTTCTTGAACCTAAAGGGAGATAAGGACGACGTGAATCGTGTCTACCTCTACCCCGTCAACTAGATTGACTTTTGGGTGCATATTCACTAGCGTCATTCGTGTAACTACAACGTATGGTAGTACAAGCACTAGAACAGCTTTGACCGTTTTAGTATCAGGATATATAAAGACCGAGTGAATTAGGTCGCCTATAAACATGGTTTCCGTACGGACCTGATGTTAAAAAGAATGACGTCCTATAACAAAATCCTTGATTTATTAAATAATGTCATGAGAAAAGGATATATACTTCTAAAAAAAAGGATGTTCCAAAAAAGAAGTATATTTCCAAAAATTACTCTGACGATTTTATAAATATGGACTGATAGATACAGCACTAATCACTCCTCTCCATAATTTTTTACGCAAGATGTTTGCGAGAGAGAATGTGGTGTTTAGTGTATTTATATATAATCAGTAAGGATTAATGTAAGGTGATGTACAGTTTAGTATACGATTTTATGAATGTATTTAATTCATAAAAGTCTACAAGAAGTATTGGAATTACAATAACAATCAATTCAATAATTGAGATAAAATCGAAAGAATGTGTACAAATGTTGTATACAGTTTGATATAAAAACTCAATATGAAAAACAATATCAAATAATAATGGTTGTTGAGTTTGAACAACTCATACAACATTAGTATAACATATGCATAAATCATGCGAGAATTGATGGTTAGCAGAGAGACTATAGAGTCTTGACTTTAATTCTGCATAAGATAGATTGTCTTTAGTTGATAGATTATCAACTGGATTTGGATGATACTTGATGAGTGTAGATAGTAAAAAGTCTCGTTTTGCTTCATCAAATCCCAAGAAGGTACGAAGAGCTTGTCGATAAGTATTGGCAGGGCCTGAGGTGCTTTGTTGATACAGGCATTCCCATTCAGTTTCATAGGAATCAATAAATTCTTGAATTGGTTTTGTAGGATCATATTTGGAAGCAATAGTAGTGAAGTTATTCCATTGTTGAATATAACTAAAGGCATTGTCGACGTAGTAGGTATCGTGTAGGTGCTTCCAAATAGCATGAGGAGTATTATATTTAGCAACCTTTTTGAGTATTGGTTTACTCAAAACCTGCATTAAGATCAAAAGAGCAGATTGAGAAAGAGTTGTAAATGCATCTTTCTCTTTAACGGACGCATTTTCAGAGGGTTTCACGCCATCAATGACTATGGCAGAGGTTCCTAATTCACGGAATACCATCTTCATAGTATCAGCCCAATCCTCATAGTTGGATTGACCAACTAGAGGATCAATATTATCGATTTTGACTGCAGCTTGACGAAAATCTTTGGGGATTTTGAAGGTAATAGAAGGAACTGGTACTTGTTGTTGTTCGACCAGATTAAGGATATCTGGTGACTGTGATTGAGCCATTGTAGATGCGTTCAAGTGTTGTGGTTGAGATTGAGCAATCCGGGCTCATAACCTGTTGAAATACAGGTATATGAGAATATACTGTAGAAAACAGGCAGCAGGATTCAACCAAGTATCCAATAAAGGAGAGAAGGAAGAAGGAATCTAATGGGCATATTGAGGACGTTCTGGTAGAGCTATAGAGCATAGAATTGAGGAATGTATATGTGAATAAGATTGAAGTATGAGCTGATGATCTTCTCAAGGTAGGGGGAATCCCCTCCTATATATATATGATTCTAGCAGACTATAGAGCCTGTCAGAGCGTACTAAATACGTATACAATATAATTACAACGTACTCAACAAGTTTGAGTTGTTGGTAATAATAAACTATAACAAAAAATATAACTCAAAAATATAGTTTGACATATGTTATAAACATGTGTTATGAAGCTAAAATAGAGGTAATAACTTAACTAACAATAACATTAAGGTTATGAAGAACATCTGAAAATACTTAATTTATGTAAGTATTTTAGAACATGATTTGATATGTAGAAGAATGTAATTAGGAATGACTAATATATGTTTATATGATTTGTGGTGTAAGAGAGAGCGTTTGTAGAACGCATTTTTTAATAAAGGCAGCATTATCTGTTCAACAAAATCCGAATCGAAAATCGTAGCTTCTGCACCCGTATTAACCAAAGCATTAATAGAAAGATCACGTTTATTTCCTCCATATATCCAAGATAAATTAATAGGAATAAGAAACTTCAATCCTTCATACTTCAATACCTTAGCCCCTGATTTTCCTGCCTGAGAGAGATCCTTAATTCTATCCAAAGAAATATCCGGCACTGCTACCTTTCGCGGTCTTTTTTCGAGAGCGCTAACAAGAGGAGCCACCTCACCATCAGCTTTTCTTTTTGTCTCTTTTTTTGCGTTTTTGTTTGATAAAGAAAGAGAAGAAAAAGCAGAAGAAGATAAATTACGAGAAACAGAACTAATCAAAACAGGGTCAATATCCATTGGTTCCCCCTCATGTTCTTCTTTCCAACTGGCAACAGAGATGCCTTTCTTAACCACGCAAATAGAAAACCAATCCTGCGAGACTATCTGACCCGACGTACTAGATAGCCCGCGCCCCTAACAATCTGAGTTTTCCCCATAATCCAACTCATCCTCACTAATAATATGCCCAAACTGAACCTCAAGTGGAGCTACTACTGCTGCTCCTGCAGATACTGTCACCACTTTCTCAGTTTCCTCTTTTGCCTTACCCTTCCCCTTATTCTCTACCGATGGTTTCCAACCTGCAGTACAATCCTTCATCATGTGCTCTTTATTTCCGCACTTGATACACTGTCCATCCTTTTTTCGAGCCTGGTGCATAGAATAAGTGACCTTATCTTTGCCTGGTTCTTTCTCTTTCTTGGTGGAGGAAGTGTTGGACTGTATTCTCGACTTAGTCTCATACTTCTTGGTCTTCTGCTTTGGCTTGGTGATCCGATCCTTGAGATTATCGGCTTTCTTCTAAGTAGTTTTAGGGGTCTGGGTCACATCCTTATTTATCCCAGTAGTTTGCTTCTTCAACCTATATAGGTTTTGCACACGTACCTCTCTTCCTTTCTCGTATTCCACCTGAGACCCAGCATTTGCAATAGGTTGAAAGCACATTTCCACGCTAGCTGGTACCATTTCAAAAACGTCCTTATCTGTACTGCCTCGAACCATGTATGCTCGCGTCTCAAGTTGAATCGTACTAATTATCACGAGGGCCCTATTGTCACTTGTAGCACTCTTGCAACTACAAACAGGACGGCCGTACTTATGCTGCTGCAACAATGCCTATTCCGCAACACAGAATAGAATCCTATAGCAGTAAAGTTCAATTCCACTAAAGTTCCTCACGAAAGATCTTATTTCGCAACACAAAATAAATCCTATATCGCTTGAACGTAAAGTTAACTAGACTTAGAACTTTGTAAGCTTCGTGTAGTCGAGGTGCTCTTGCTTTTGAATACTCTTGATGGTAGAATCAAATTCAACCGGGAACTACTAGCACTATTTATAACGCGGGATGATTGTATATATTCTTTAATAAAATATTTTGGGGACTCGTGCCCTACCTGTTACTTTGGAATTAATTAATTGTAAGTCTTATGCCATCCATACCTTTTGTTTAACGCAGGTGCTAGCTGCGCTCGTTGTCACAGCTTACTAACCTAAACAATGAGTATTATCCCATGTCTGCATATATACTAAAACTTCGCTTAAAGCTCTTTAGTACTATTAACGAATACCCAGCTGAAACAACTAAACTCATTTTCCGATATCCTACCAAAACCGACGATGCCATTAAGTTATTCCTTAACAGTATCATAGGGTCATTTATTTGAGCTTCCGGCAGTATTCACTTAGTAAAGTCTAGTATCCATTGAAAAATTCTTTTCAACTGTACATAACTCTATGAATAGAGAACCGTGGGTCACAAACAAACTATTATTGGTAAGGTCTTATAGCAACAAAGATTATAGAATCTTAGTTCATCTCAATACCTAACTTATTCACAGAGTTATTACCAATAGTAGGTAAACCTCCTTGTTGGCTTAATACACCTTATTAAAAGGCTAATAACTCCATGAGTTTTACTCCGATCATAAAAAGGATTTCCGAAATGGAATCAGGGCATCACGTAGGCCTAGATGGGACCTTGAAAATATAAATTCGCAGAACTTTTTATTTTCACCCTATCTTTGGCCCACTCCCCAAGTCGCTTCCCTTATGTTACAGGCGAGCCGTAACTACGAGAATACTTCGGGGTATTGGTAAGTAGGAGCGGAGATAAGTATAAACGCTGTTATAACTCGGATGTAGTATGGACTCGATAAGAGTAAAGCTATATGATACTTAGAACACCGCTTGGGTCTTATTCTATTAACTATGTAAAAGCAGTGGCTTATATAGAAGCGTTGATCTAATAAACCTTTATCAGATCTGGATGACACTTCCTAAAGTAGAGTAGTAGGGTTGTAGCCTGGGATTGCCTAGCTGGGAAATCCCTTCCCAATTAGGATCTACGCAGGCTGACATATATTGATTAGGCAGCCTGAACTTCAATATATTGCAGTTAGGCTGATATACAGGAGCTGAGAACCTAAGGCAACCAATAACGATACCCAAGTAACAAACATAAGAACTGTATGGAATATTATAGAAGAGAGTACATGTATGAGAACGCATTCAGAGGTCACACACTTCCTTGAGCCAATACCTGTCCAACCCTGGACACATTACCCACATCTATTATAGTTGATCAGGCCATAACAGTTAGCAGCCGTAACTAGGTATTGGGATATCCCCTAAAGAGGGTAGGTCTCTTACCTGAGCCATAACATTACTCCCCGTTTTTCAGGCAGCTGTTCTCAGCTGAACACAAGTCCTTCTGACCCTGGAGAAGACAAGGATTTAGTAACAACTCAGGTAACCCTGGTGGCATAGGTACTGACTATCCCGATCAATACCTCTATCCCATTTAAGGGTACCACAAGACCGGTGTGCCTACACATACATGCTATGGCCATTAAAAACGAAACCTCTCGCCAAAAAACCCACAGGGAAAAGGCGACGAGTAGGAGGGTAAAAGGTACCATGTCTTTATCCATCAAACAACTTGTTGCACGTCTGAACCTTCAGATATCTCTTTCATCTCGCGGCTTATTGGGAAACTTCTCTCGATACTTCCTGAGCTCCTCTGGACAGTTATCCAACTTGTCAAAGGTTTCCCATGTGTCCTCATACTCAGTGTACCCTACCCAACGCACTCGGTATTTGACCACTCCCCTATTTCTGCGTGAGTCCCCTATGGATTCGACTTCAAAGACATCAGGTTCATCTTCATCCATATCTTGTGGCTCGTCTCATGGTCTGAATGGCTTAAGGAGGGTGACATGAACAACATTGTACCATCGTGTGCCTTGTGGAACTTTGAGTCTGTATGCATGTGAACCAATAGCTTCATTGACCTTGTAAGGCCCTATCTACTTGTTGGTTAAAGAGCGGTTGTTTCTAGCTCGTATCTGCAAGTTCCGGCGGTCAACCAGTACCCAGTCATTGATAGCAAACTTAAGTGCCTTCTCGAGGTGAATAGCACTCCGTTTGTGGTTAATTTGCTTCAGGGTATCGAGAATCTGGTTGTGTACTTGAGTCATTCGGTCTAGCCATTCTTCTGCAGCGGGGGAGGAGAATTCGTGGTCATCGGAGAGGTGAATAGTGCGTGGGTCAAAGCAATAGAGACTTCGGTAAGGAGAGTATTTGTGAGTAGAATGGGCGGCAGTGTTATAGGCAAACTCGGCTAAGGGTAGCCATCGTTTCCAGCGGGCTTGCCTATCATAACAGTAGATACGGAGGTACTGCTTAAGTGTCTGGACTGCTCGTTCAGCAAGTCCATCGGTCTGAGGGTGGTAGGCAGTTGAGAGGCGGAGGGTGATGTTGAGCTTTTGGTTTAGCTCTTTGAGGAATCAAGAGGCAAACTGGGGACCACGGTCGGAGGTGATGTGTTGAGGAAGGCCATAGAGTCTCCATATCTCACTAATATAGATATCTGCAACATTGGATGCTGTCCACGTAGTTTTGGCCGGAATATAATGCTGTACTTTTGTAAACCGGTCTGTGACAACTAGTATTGCATTAAAGCCTTCTGACTTTGGTAGTTCACCAACGAAGTCCATTGCTATTTCCTCAAAAGGGCGTTCACCTGTTGGCATTGGTACCAACTTCATTTGCCTGCTATGCCTGTCTGGTTTTGCCTTCTGACACTTAGCACATCCTGCCACATAATTCGCAATATCTTCCTGCCACTTGTCCCATATAAAGTTCCTTGACACTAGCTCTTGAGTACGATGTCTTCCCCAATATCCTGCCACTTGACTATCATGGTACTGCTTCTGTACTTCTAACCGGCACTCTGGAGATACCACCCATAGTCCATCCTTCTTTTCCCATCCCGCAATATCTATCCCTTCTACCTCTATGTCTTCTGCGTCCTCTTCATCCTCTTCCCCTAGTACCATCAGCTGTCCATCTTCGAAAAATCTGGCATCTATACCAGACTTCTCTTCCCCTGAACGTCTAGACAGGCCATCTGGCTTTCCCATCTTCGATCCAGATCTGTAGTGAATAGTATAGATGAACTCTGACATGCGGAGGTACCAGGTAGCTTGACGGGAGTTAAGCTTCTGCTTCGTATTAAAGTACTGCAACCCTTGATGGTCTGTGTAGACGTTCACCTGAACACCTACTAACCAATCTCGCCATTTCCAGAAGCAATCCATGATTGCAAATAGCTCTTTGTCGTGAATAGGCCAGTTGCATTGTACTGCAGAGAGGGTTTTGGCATGGTACTCGACGGGGTGAAGCTGCTTTCCTCCATTGACAATATAGTATTGCGAGAGGATACCAGCAATAGCCTAATTACTAGCATCAGTTTCTATGATTGTCTCGAGTTGTCTATCAAACTGTGTGAGGATAGGGGCTATGAGGAATAGTTCTCGGAGGTCGTCAAAGGCTTGGTGTTGCGTATATCCCCAACTAAAGGGAACGTCTTTTGTCAAGTCAATTAGGGGACATGCTTTAGCACTATAGTTGGCAATAAATCAACGATAATAATTAGCAAAGCCTAGGAACGCTTGTACCTCCTTCTTCTTGGTGGGGATAGGCCATTGGGACATGGTTTCAAGCTTGGAGGGATCCATTCGGACTTGTTGATCATTGACGATATGACCAAGGAATAAGGTCTCCTGGACATGGAATTCAGACTTCTTGAGGTTAACTGCCAACTCATGTTGGATGCATTGCTGGAGAACCTTTTCGACCAGCTACTGATGTTCTTCTTCAGTCTCTCCTCCGAAGATGAGGATGTTGTCCAAGTACCAGATACATCCTTCCATATCCTTGAAGATTATATCCATCATTTCTTGAAAGGTAGCAGGTGCATTGGTCAACCCGAATGGCATAACAGTATATTCGAATAGTCCCTTCTTTGTCCTAAACGCTGGCTTCCACTCATCCCCTGATGCAATCCTAATGAGGTCATTGTTATGGCTCAAGTAAGAGACCTACCCTCTTTAGGGGATATCCCAATACCTAGTTACGGCTGCTAACTGTTATGGCCTGATCAACCATAATAGATGCGAGTAATGTGTCCAGGGTTGGACGGGTATTAGCTCAAGGAAGTGTGTGACCTCTGAATGCGTTCTCATACATGTACTCTCTTCTATAGTATTCCATATGGTTCTTATGGTTGTTACTGGTATATCGTTATTGGTTGCATTAGGTTCTTAGTTCCTGTATATCAGCCTGACTGTAATGCATTGAAGTTCAGGCTCCCTAATCAATGTATGTCAGCCGGCGTAGATCCTAATTGGGAAGGAACTTCCCAAATAGGCAACACTAGGCTACAATGCTACTACTCTACTTTAGGAAGTGTCGTCCAGATCTGATAAGGGTTTATCAGATCAACGCTTCTATATAAGCCACCGCTTTTACATAGTTAATAGAATAAGACCCAAGCGGTATTCTAAGTCTCATATAGCTTTACTCTTATTGAGTCCATACTACACCCAAGTTATAACTGCGTTTATACTTATCTCCGCTTTTACCTACCAAGACTCCGAAGTATTCTCGTAGTTACAGCTTGCCTGTAACATTATACCGCTTGTCTATACACCTCTATAGACACCAATACCCCCCAAATCCCCTGCAACTATGTCTATGTTGAGAGGATTACTTGGACTAGGCTCCGATGAGCCCATGGCTGATAATGATAATGATAGTGTTGTTCAGGCACAACGACAAGCTGAACAGTTTATTACCCAACACTATGCACCTCCGTTCCAGACCCCACAGTTTCAAGAGCATTGGGACACCCTCTGGCAGCAGATAGGTGTCGGATCCTTATCCTCTTCCTCTCTAGAACCTATTATCTATTCGGTAGCACCCTCTATCCCACCAGGACCATCGAATAAAGGCAAGCAACCTGCTGCTTGGCACCGAACACCCATTGACCCAGGCTATATGGCTATGAAGGGACAAATTCAACGGTTGAAGGCAGAAAAGCAAGCGGTACTGGCCAAAGTGCAGCATCTCCAACAGACCCACAGGACACACACGGAGTTTATCCAAAAGACTGCTGCCGATGTTCAGAACACAGCAAATGCTACAGCGAACAGCCAGACACAACTATCGAATGATACTCAAATTGCCCTACAACAAATCCAGAACCTCATTCTGTCGGGGCAGCAGCATTACGTTCGACAGTTTGAACGTATCGACCATAATCTTAGCTACCTCAAGAACCAAGGGGAATGGTATCAATACCAGTCAGATACCCGATTTATAGGGATTGAGGAGAGATTAATGGCAGTAGAGCAACATCATCAGGCTCCCCAACCGAGATACTCTCCGATTAATATAGCAAAGAGACTCGAGCAAGCAGCAGGTGGAATGATACCACCACCACCACCGCCAGTGCCACGGCCGAGACCACGAGATCCTACTCCACCACCACCAAGTCCAGTAGGGTTAGGAATTTTTGAAGACAGACAGGTGGCCGGAAAAGCACCACCTCCGAATAAATTCAAGGGAAATAGGGATCACCTAGAGGGCTGGACACTTCAGATGGACGACTACTTCCTCATCACTCTCACCTGAAACGAAGACTAGAAGCTTGCATATGTTGGGTTATGTTTGGAAGGGAAGGCACTAGACTGGTGGAAGGCTAATCGGGTTAAGTATCTTACTTGGGCACAGGTTAAGGAGGCTATGGCATTATATTATGGAGATCACTACCAATCGGACCGAGCATATTATGAGTTGGCAGGACTGAAGAAGACAGGATCAGTTCTTGACTACCTAACAGAGGTAGACCGCCTTAATAATTATGCTAAACTATCCGAGATGCAGGTTATCAATATCATCATCTCCAACCTCCCTCATAACCTCCGAGTTTCCATGGCACACTACGAGAACCTCCGCACATATCCTGATCAATGGAGACAGAAACTCATTGAAATGGATATCATTACCACCGAATTCCAAAGCCGCAACCGGAATGCCCCTCCTAACCAGCCAGCATCAAAGAAGTGTACATTCGAGGACCGGATAACACACAAGGGTACTGAACCTTCTTCCGCCAGACCAAAGATAGAGGAAGTCAAAATACCATATGCAGTAAAAGAAGCAAGAATGCGGGAAGGAAGATATATATCTTGTGGATATAAGGGTCATCGAGCAGCTGACTGTACGCGAGGAAAATTTGCCACTGAACCCCCCTCCTACAAACCTCCCTACAATAGCAACCAGGAGCCAGTCAACAAGAAAGCTCGAACCGATAAGGGACACCTCAAAATCACTGAACTCGGTTCTGAGGAAGAGTTGGGAAACGAGTAAGGAGTCCATCACCAACCGTCAGATACACTCCTAGGCACTCTCCTCTTTTGACGGTTCGAATTTTGATCGCAGGGGAAGAAGTAGAAGCTGTGATAGACTGTGGAGCTAGTGCTCCAGTCGTAGGAAAAAGGATTGCAATTAAGGCGGGTATTTGGAAAAGAGCTAGGGAAGTTAAGGTTAGGCAGGGTGATAGATCTCGGATTTCTGGAGGAAAATATGTGGTTGATGCTAGGTTTGATATGTTGGATTCCTCCTCTCATATTTTGGGTAAGTTCAAGATAGATGCCGAAGTTTTGGATATTGGGAAAAAGGATGTTATCTTGGGGTTATCTTGGTTGGAGGAAAATGGATTTTCGGTGGATACTCAGGACAGGTGCCTGAGGCAGGTCTCTATAGGTTTGGTTATTCCGTGTTCTGTTAGGTGGATTCCTTCTGTTAAGATTTTGGATTTGGATCTCGAGCCATTAGAGGATGGTGAGATCATGCTTATTATTGACGCCAGCGAACGATACTCTCGTTACGCACAGGTATTCTCCGCAGAACAGGCAGCTAGACTCCCTGAACACAAGACCTGGGACCACCATATCCCCCTCCAAGACCCAAGCATAAAGATACCTACCGGGGCTATCTACAAGACCACATGGGAAGAAGATGAAGCCCTGCAAGCCCACCTCTAAGAAGCATTACCCTCTGGTAAAGCAAGACGCTCCCGCTCAGCTACTGGTACACCAATCCTATTCGTATGTAAGAAGGATGGATCCCTCAGGATCTGTGTCGCTTACCGAGCCCTCAATCGACTTACCATCCCAAACAAATACCCCCTCCTGCTTATCTGTGAACTATTAGATAAGACAAAAGGAGGCAAGTGGTTCATGAAATTGGACCTCAAGAATGGGTATAACCTCATTAGGATTGCATCAGGAGATGAGTGGAAGAGAGCATTTAGGACAAAGAAGGGACTATTCGAGTATACCGTCATGCCATTCGGATTGACCAATGCACCCGCTACCTTTTAAGAGATGATGGATACGATCTTTAAGGATATGGAAGGATGTATCTGGTACTTGGACAACATCCTCATCTTCGGAGGAAAGACTGAAGAAGAGCATCAGCAGCTGGTCGAAAAAGTTCTCCAGTAATGCATCCAACATGGGTTGGCAGGCAACCTCAAGAAGTCCGAATTCCATATCCAGGAGACCTCATTCCTTGGTCATATCGTCAATGGTCAACAAGTCCGAATGGATCCCTCCAAGCTCGAAACCATGTCCCAATGGCCCATTCCCACCAAGAAGAAGGAGGTACAAGCGTTCCTAGGCTTTGCTAATTATTACCGTCGATTTATTGCCAACTACAGTGCTAAGGCACGCCCTTTAATCGACTTGATGAAAGACGTTCCCTTTAGTTGGGGATATGAGCAACAGCAAGCCTTTGACGACCTCTGAGAACTATTCCTCACAGGCCCCATCCTCACACAGTTTGACAGACAACTCGAGACAATCATGGAGACTGATGCTAGTAATCAAGCTATTGCTGGTATCCTCTCGCAATACCATATTGTCAATGGAGGAAAGCAGCTTCACCCCATCGAGTCCCATGCAAAGACCCTCTCCGCAGCACAACGCAACTGGCCTATCCACGATAAAGAGTTATTTGCAATTGTGGATTGCTTCCGGAAATGGCGAGACTGGTTAGTAGGTGTTCAGGTGAACGTCTACTCAGACCATTAAGGGTTGCAGTACTTTAATACGAAGCAGAAGCATAACTCCCGTCAAGCTACCTGGTACCTCCACATGTCAGAGTTCATCTATACTATTCACTACAGACCTGGATCAAAGATGGGAAAGCCGGATGGCCTGTCTAGACATTTAGGGGAAGGGAAGTCCGGTATGGATACCAGATTTTTCGAAGATGGACAGCTGATGGTACTGGGGGAAGAGGATGAAGAGGATGCGGAAGACATTGAGGTAGAAGGGATAGATATTGTGGGATGGGAAAAAAAGGATGGACTATGGGTTGTGCCTCCAGAGTGCCGGTTAGAAGTGCTGAAGCAGCACCATGATAGTCAAGTGGCAGGACATTGAGGAAGACATCGAACTCAAGAGCTAGTGTCAAGGAACTTTATATGGGATAAATGGCAGGAGGATATTGCAAATTATGTGGCAGGATGTGCTAAGTGTCAGAAGGCAAAAGCAGATAGGCATAGCAGGCAAATGAAGTTGGTACCAATACCAATAGGGGAATGCCCCTTTAAGGAAATAGCTATGGACTTCGTTGGTGAGCTACCAGAGTCGGAAGGCTTCAATGCAATACTAGTTGTCATGGACCGGTTTACGAAAGTACAACACTATATTCCGGCCAAAACTACTTGGACAGCATCCGATGTTGCAGATATCTATATCAGCGAGATATGGAGACTCTATGGCCTTCCTCAACATATCACCTCTGACCATGGTCCCCAATTTGCCTCTCAATTCCTCAAAGAGCTAAACCAAAAGCTCAACATCACCTTCCACCTCTCAACTGCCTACCACCCTCAGACCGAAGGACTTGCTAAATGAGTAGTCCAGACACTTAAGCAGTACCTCCGCATCTACTGTCATGATAGGCAAGCCCACTGGAAACGATGGCTACCCTTAGCCGAGTTTGCCTACAACACTGCCGCCCATTCTACCCACAAATACTCTCCTTACCGAAGTCTCTATGGCTTTGACCCACGCACTATTCACCTCTCCGATGACCACGAATTCTCCTCCTCTGCTGCAGAAGAATGGCTAGACCGAATGACTCAAGTGCACAACCAGATTCACAATACCCTGAAGCAAATTAACCATAAACGTAGTGCTATTCACCTCGAGAAGGCACGTAAGTTTGCTATCAATGACTGGGTACTGGTTGACCACTGGAACTTGCAGATACGAGCTGAAAATAACCGCTCTTTAACCAACAAGTGGATAGGGCCCTACAAGGTCATTGAAGCTATCGGTTCACATGCATACAGACTCGAAGTTCCACAAGGCACACGATGGCACAATGTTGTTCATGTCACCCTTCTTAAGCCATTCAGACAACGAGACGAGCTACAAGATATGGACGAAGATGAACCTGATGTCTTCGAAGTCGAATCCATAGTGGACTCACGCAGAAATAGGGGAGTGGTCAAATACCGAGTGCATTGGGTAGGGTATACTGAGTATGAAGACACATGGGAAACCTTTGACAAGTTGGATAACTGTCTAGAGGAGCTCAGGAAGTATCGAGAGAAGTTCCCCAATAAGCCGTGAGATGAAAGAGATATCTGAAGGTTCAGATGTACGATAAGTTGTTTGATGGATGAAGACATGGTACCTTTTACCCTCCTACTCCTCGCCTTTTCCCTGTGGGTTTTTTGGCGAGAGGTTTGGTTTTTAACAGCCATGGCATGTATGTGTAGGCACACCGGTCTTGTGGTACCCTTAAATGGGATAGAGGTATTGATCGGGATGGTCAGTACCTATGCCACCAGGGTTACCTGAGTTGTTACTAAATACTGGTCTTCTCCAGGGTCGGAGGGACTTGTGTTCAGCTGAGAACAGCTGCCTGAAAAACGGGGAGTAATGTTATGGCTGAGGTAAGAGACCTACCCTCTTTAGGGGATATCCCAATACCTAGTTATGACTGCTAACTGTTATGGCCTGATCAACCATAATAGATGCAGGTAATATGTCCAGGGTTGGATGGGTATTGGCTCAAAGAAGTGTGTGACCTCTGAATGCGTTCTCATACATGTACTCTCTTCTATAGTATTCCATACGGTTCTTATGGTTTGCACTGGTATATCGTTATTGGTTGCATTAGGTTCTCAGCTCCTGTATATCAGCCTGACTGCAATGCGTTGAAGTTCAGGCTGCCTAATCAATGTATGTCAGCTTGCGTAGATACAGATACAACTCTCCTAATGAGCCTGGTCCGAGGCTACTCGGGTACGGACTGTTACTACTTCTATCGCAGCCGGTCCGGGTCGTTGCTCGACTTGTTAAGTAATGTGTTATGATACGTGGAGGCAAGGTCTGAGGTATCAAGGTCCTTGCAACCCTGTGGGGGGCAGTCGTTTATCCTCAGCCTAGTAATAGATAGGGGGTGATGGTCTTGGAGGCGTGTATAGGACTAGTCACCTCTGTTTTTGAGTAACTCTATGTGTGGTCCTTGTGGCTTAAGGTTTCGGTTCGTTGGACGTTGAGCGGTGGCATTGTGGATAATTCGGTCCGATACAACGTTACTTCCGTGTTTAAGTTGCCAACTTGCGTCTTTTCGTTGGCCGAGGCTGACCGGTTTCACGTCGTTGAGGTTATCTTATGGTATCCGTCGTATGTCTCGTTTTTATTCTTTGACTTCGGCTATAAGTACTTGTGTGTCCGATTACGACGTCGATTGTCTGTTCGTGTTGTATACTTACGATGAGTTTAAGGGAAGGTTGTTTAGGTCTTGGAGTAGTAGTTAGTCCCGGTCGTGTTATTTCAAGTTGTCGAAAACTTACATAGCTGGAGTATTAGAATCGATGGAGTTCCTGGTTCCCTTTACCATAGTATTGGTTGGCAGCCTACTAGTATCCTAGAGGATCTCCCAAGCTCCTCTGTAATGACCGTCATCTTCGTTGTAGTAGTCCGAGGAGCTGGCTCTGTGGTAGACGTAATTATGTCATGTCGCTGAGCTCGTTCTCTTCCACCAACCCTCGGACTACTACAACGAGATGACGGTAATTAGAGAGGAGTTAGGGAGATTTAGCACATAGACTAACCACAACTATGGTAAGGGGAACCAGGAACTCCATCGATTCTAATACCAGCTATGCAAGTTTGACAGCTTGCAATACGACAACGGGACTATCTTACTCCAAGACCTAAACAACATTCCGTTAAACTCATAGCAAACTATCAACACGCACCGACAATCGACGTCATAAACGACACAAGACTTGTAGCCGTCGTCAAAAAACCTATTTGAGGTACACACAGGAGACCCAGACAACCTCTACGACGTGAAACCGGTCATGGCGAACGAAAAGACGGAGGTTGGCAACTTAAACACGAAAGTACCGTTATATCGGAACCAGTTATCCACAAGGTACCGATCGTCGTCCAACGAACGGAAGTAAGCTACCAGGACCACCCTGTCTTCCACGATGGTTTGCCTACTATCCAAGACCTCTCCTCCTCCTATTACTAGGCTGAGGATAAACGACTGTCCCACACAGAGTTGTAAGGACCTTGACACCTCAGACCTTGCCGTCACGCATCACAACACATTACTTAACAAGCCGAGCAACGACCCGGACCTATTGCGAAAGACATAGTAACAGTCCGTACCCGAGTAGTCTCGGACCAGGTTCATTAGGAGAGTTATATCTGTATCAACATCCCCTAAACCCCATAACCACAGATATCTCCACATATCTGTTCGTCACATTACAATGTCCGCTCGGCATTGATGCTCTTATGAAGTCCCATAACCATTCATCCTCACCTCTATTCATATTTGCGTCAATATTGAGCCCACATCATACCTGAGCTATTCTCATTTCGATATACTCTGAATCTTGTGGCGAACCCAGAATAAGATAATTGATACATTTTCGCCACCGAATATATCTTCGCAACTAGACTATTTGGAAATAGTCTAGACCTGCTGTGAAGGATTTCGTCTCATCATCGCAACATCGGACCATAACGGATCGACCCTTCAGGGAAGGGTTAATCCTAGATGCGTC
>ML121672.1:3249-14976 GCA_003788615.2 Terfezia boudieri ATCC MYA-4762
ATGATTTTGAAGCGAATTTCGAGAGATCGGGATAATTGTTTATGGGTCGGCTTTGTTGATTTGAGTAGAAGGCTATAGGATGGTTTTGGCTGCTACGGTAATTCAATAAGGAATTGTCATAGTATCCCAGTAAATAAACTCGAAGGCCGTCATAAGTGAATCATCCCAGATCACAGGTAACTTTTAAAGAAAAGTTGACGTGTATTGAGATACTTATCTCTTGGCACCCAGTGTTTGTTTGATAGTAACCATTCGAGAATAGCGTTACTTCTAATATCTTAGAATCAAGTAGAGCTATGGATTGAATAAGTGTCTCAATAATGGTTATCATCCATTTGGAGGAGCATCCGAATAATGTGGAATAATTTTCCGATTATTGAGGTACTCAAAATGAGGCTAGTATTTTTCCTAAAGTCTTTACCTTAGTCCCGCAGCTCATCCGGATCTATCTTGGAACTTTTATATTTAAGCCTCTTGAAAAATAAAAGCGGGATAGAAACCGGATGAGGGGTTCAGCGAAGGGAATATCACAGTGGCCTGCGTGAAACCAGATTTCATGCGGGAGCACCGAAGTAAAAAAATAAATAAAAATGGCTTAATAAAAGGACGTCAAGTCCCATTATTAAGTCCAAAGTCCCATTGCGGTTCTCAAGTCCCATTATCGAAGGTCGATCATCATATATATGTATATCATATATAACTAGACCCATATTGATATCTTGGCAATAAGCCTAACAAGATTTTGAATTTGGCATCGAGGGAGTTCCCGGATACCTGCAAGGTATTCTCAATCTTGATAGACACTATTAAGAAATGAGGAGGCTCCAAGTATGGGCAATGATTATTAATAGGATATCTATTTATAATCTTTGCAGACGTGGTGTGATGATACTCACATGGATCTCAGGCGTACCTATAAGATCCCAGCAAGATACACCCGTGTTCATGGATACCATCCCGACCTACAGTGGGGCACTGTCACGGGGGGGGGAATTCCAAGAACAGGCGTTCTTGGATTAACTAGTACGTCGGTCTGAGTAATAATAGTGATTGTTGTTACCTACCCCGAACTCCTGGTCCGGAGTATATGCTGGTGGCTTTGTGTCATCGCATGCAGAGTAACGTGGGGACCCTGTTTCGATACCGTATTCTTTATGTCCATAGTTTTTGTATTTCTATTAAGTTTTTTGGATTACGGATGGTTATCCTTTTTTTCTTTTTAGGAGTATTTTATTGTAGTCCCAGGGCTCCGAATGCTCCCAATAGGTCTACCTTAAAGGCTTGCTCAAGTCGTGGGGGTAGGAAGTTCAAGAGTATACCAAGGGTACACAGTAGCAGTCCTGGTATTGGGAAGGTTCTTTGATTTATGTAGTGAGCAGGGAAAAACTCGAGTGAACAGGATTGGAAGAGTTAGACCATAAGGCTAAGAAGTTCTAATTGACCTCCCCCACAACCGCTCGCAGACGGCCGATAACGTAATTCCACCATCCCAAGGTTGTTTGATTATACTTTTTGACCCACTCAAAACGGACATGAACCTCCCTCAAGATTGAGTATCCGTATTCACGGTTATTCGGTAAATTAGGACTTGAAGGGAGCATTGAACATCAGTTCGAAAAAACAGCCTGCGGAACAAAACTATAAGAAACGCAACTGGTATTGGGTTAGAGGGTGAAACTTACAGCCAAGGAAAAGACGATGGAATTCCAATATCATAAAACTGTAGGCCAGGACACGGCGGAAGTATAAAAGGGAGTAACGGTTAGAGTAACGTAGATTCCAAAGCTGGCAGAACTGGCGGAGTCCCAACAAGCTAAGGCAACTCCGAAGCCAACCCAAGACCTTCAACAAGAGCCCCACAACTCGTATACGACGTATTTTTCCTCACTCAAACCATGATCTCACCTGTCACAATAATATTGTCTTGAGCCGTTTACCATTATTGAGCTGGGTCAGTAGGACTAGGGTTGTCGTTATGCAGGCATCTATTACGAGATCCCAGACCAATTGAGCGAGTCAAACTGGTAGCCAGACCCTCACTATACGGCTCCTGAATAGGTTGAGTTGAGGATTATTGGCGTAATGAAGGTAGGTTTTACTTGATCATTTATGGCTTAGGGATAGGCTTTGTTGGGAGAATCCATCGGATACGTTAGAGGTTTGGAGGAACTGTTTATAGGGTCGGTTGAGGAAGCGGAAGGCCAAGAAATTCCCTTATTTCACGCTGTAGAATCATTTGGATAGTTGTTAGTGGGTATAAACTAACATGGGAAAGTGATCACCATCTAGTCATTACTTTAGGTAGCTTTATACAAGGGTACCGGATATCCCTTAACCTTCTCCATGCTCGAACGGTATAAATATATGCAGACATGGGATAATACTCATTGTTTAGGTTAGTAACCTGTGACAACGAGCACAGTTGGCACCTGCGTTAACAAAAGGTATAGATGGCATAACACTTAGAATTAATTAATTCCAAAGTGATAGGTAGGGCGCGAGTCCCCAAAATATTTTATCAAAGAATATCTACAACCATCGCGTGTTATAAATAGTGCTAGTAGTTCCGGGTTGAATTTGATTCTACCATCAAGAGTATTCGAAAGCAAGAGCACCTCGAGTACACGAAGCCTACAAAGTTCTAAGTCTAGTTAACTTTACGTTCAAGCGATATAAGATTAATGTCGTGTTGCGAAGTAAGATCTTTCGTGAGGGACTTTAGTGGAATTGAACTTTACTGCTATACGATTCTATTCTGTGTTGCGGAATAGGTATCGTTGCGGCAGCATAAGTATGGCCGTCCTGTTTGTAGTTGCAAGAGCACTATAAGTGACGATAGGGCCCCCGTGACAGGGAGGCCTTGTGTTTATAGCTTGCTTGCCCTGCTAGGCTTGCTTGCCCTTCTTGCCGAGGGGCTTGCTGAGAGGGTAATTTTCGACCCATTGTAGATAAAAGAGACTCGCATAGAAGGTTTGGAAATATAAAATTCCAATACATAGTGTTCAATCCCTTTATTAAAAAAACAACTTGCTAACTAAATCTACCCCTTCAAAAAAATCCCTATGCCAGCCTCTGCATACTAATCTTATCTTAAAGCCCTCCATGCCTCATTGGTAATCCTTACTCCTATATCTTATGCTGTCTGTCACCTCATCCTGTAAGCATTATTATTAAGTAGTAGAGCTGCAGGATCTACTGCCTGCATAGCTAGGATTACTGTTCTTCTTGCAGCAATCAGACTCCTAGCTAGCACTATTTCTCTTCCATTTTCCGGCTGGGGATCCAGTTCCTCCAGGATATTCCACTCTGCAGAGTCGGAATTGTAGATGTCCTCAGCAGGAAACCTTTCCTACTCCTTCTGCTTCATTATATGCAAAGCTCTCTTTTGCCTGTTAATTCCCAACCTTAACTTTAGCTTCTACTCCTCAAATTCCTCCTGCATACGAGGGAAAGTACGCTTCACAAAGCCAGCAAGATTTCGACTCAATGAGTTGGAATCCTCAGTAGGGTCCATATACTCCTCTCCTATATTAAGGAAGTTAGCCACGAAGTATATACTATCATCTGGCGGTGCCCTGTCTGCAACCGGAGGTATCAAAGTCGAATCTCTATAAAGGATAACTTGTATTCGAATTGGTTTTAACAAGCTTAGCTCTAAAAATGCTTGCACCTCTTCATCAGTTTGCAGATGTATGGTAGCAGGGATCGCATTGCCTGAGTTCAGGTTATCCAGAGCCCCATAGATAACCCGCACTATCCTCCCCACTGGGATCCTTTCCCAGATCTTGTCTACAATTTCTAAAAGAGATGCTAATCTCAAAATAGCAACACAGTTACTTGAAGCTTCATCTCATTTATACTCCCTACTGACAATATCCTGTACCTCATTCCCATGAGCTAGATCGATGAGGAATAGTTTTACGGGCTTTTGGAAGCCCTCTTGAGCATTGTCCTCTACATTTTGACCTGTTGTATCAGCCCCCCCCCCAAATTGGACATCTGGGGCATTAGCAGCCAGGTTTACTACTTGGGCTAATATGTACCTCCGCTCTATATCTCTGGCCTTTTTGAGCATATCTTACAAAATCTTATCAAGAGCAGTTGTAGCTGCTTTTTTGATAACTACTGCCCCATTTTGGATTAAGGCAATTCTGGATGCAGACAAGCCAGTCTTCTGTTGGGTATAGGTTTTGAATTGATTCCAGAGGGTATTACCAGTCTGCCTTTTCCCCATTACCCTGTGTGTCCATGCCCACCCCTTGACCCCGGTCCTCTATTGGGAGTACTGGGGGTTATTCTCTCTCCACCCTAATAGAGCTTTTGCCTAGCTAACTTCTTGCACTATGGATAGCATAATGGACATTCTACATTAGAATTTTAGCTAACTATATTGGGAACTATACTTTAGGAGATACTTATGTTGTAGCGAGTAAACTGGTTGAGGTATTGTCATAAGTAGTGATAAGTGGATTATTATGAGGAAACTAATTGGGATAAATTACAGGTCTATGTGAGTACTTTATAAGCTTCATAGAGTTGGACATCTCTACTTGACTACGAATAAGAAGGTATGGCCAGTTGTTTAAGGGAACTTTGAGAATGAACCAGCTTTTTGTTTTACTAGTCGACCGAGGTCTTCTGACTATTACAGTTGGAATCTGCATTTATACTATTGTTTTTATTTTAATGTAGATATTTCTATAACAATTATAGTAACCTGAAAGTTCTATATAAGGCCATTATGACCTGGAGAATGAACCAGCCCTTGTTTTACTGTCGATGGAGAACTTCCGACCACCAAAGTTAGAATATACATTTCTGCCATTCTTTCTGTTTTACGTAAATATTTCTATAATGATTAGGTATAATAACCTACTATGACCTAGAACTTTTGCTATGATTCAATTGATTTGTGACTTTTCCTAAGCTATAAAATATTCTCGAAGTCTACAAAAGGTTCCTAACTCGCCATGTCGGAATTTGTCTCAAATATTTCTCTCTTAGTCTAGTTACCATAGTATTATAGAGGTCAGAATTCCCCGATGCAGTAGATTTAGAGTAGTCTTGAACCCGACCACTCCTAGGGAGGTTTAGAGCTGGCTAGTACAAGGTACAAATAAAGTATGTATTTTCTTAGTATACATAATTATGTCCAATTAACCCAAGTATTTAGCAACCTCCTAACTTATATTACAAAATGAACAGATACAAAACCCTATGTCAATGGTGCTCATGATTTTATACTTCAGCTGGAGCATATTGAAATCATCTAGGGAAGATTCATCCAGATAAAAATGTGAATGATTTTAAGAGGCCAAAATCTCAAAAGCATCGGCACTCTAATATAAGCGATCTTATGGATTGTATATGGAATATAGACGAAGTCGATTTCATAGCTATTATTTCTGCTGAAGCTGAATACTCTGATATGATGCCATATTAAGGAATCTGATAGAGAGGCTTGAGACTTTTCTGGGGAATCAGAATCAGACAAGGAAGGTCAGCCAATAATCACAAATACCTATTTATATGCAGGCAACCCTATACATCAACATGTATTTCCAGAAGCAGACCCAACCTTCAATTTGTTTGCTCCATTCCAAACAGTTATTGATTATCGACTAGCATACTTTTTCAATTCTATGAAGACCTCAAAGGCAAAGATTGACTAGTTTTTCGAAGATAACCTTTTGCAAGGCTTGAATCCAAGGCATCAGTATCAAGTTTGGACAGTATACTCAATGTATAATCTTATCGACCTAGCTGTAGATAAACCTTCCTGGTATCATGGGGGCCCTATTGTCACTTATAGTACTCTTGCAACTACAAACAGGATGGCCGTACTTATGCTACTATAATGATACCTATTTCGCAACACAGAATAGAATCCTATAGCAGTAAAATTCAATTCCACTAAGGTTCCTCACGAAAGATCTTATTTTACAATACAAAATAAATCCTATATCACTTGAACGTAAAGTTAACTAGACTTAGAACTTTGTAGACTTTGTATACTCGAGGTGCTCTTGGTTTTAAATACTCTTGATAGTAGAATCAAATTCAACCAGGAACTACTAGCATTATTTATAACGTGTGGTGGTTATAGATATTCTTTGATAAAATATTTTGGGGACACGAGCCCTACCTGTCACTTTTCGAATTAATTAATTCTAAGTGTTATGCTATCTATACCTTTTATTAATGTAGGTGCTATCTGCGCTCATTGTCATAGGTTACTAACCTAAATAATGAGTATTATCCTATATCTACATATATACTAAAACTTCCCTTAAAGCTCTCTAGCCCTATTAATGAATACCCAGCCGAAACAACTAAACTCATCTTCCAATATCCTACCAAAACCGATGATGCTATTAAGTTATTCCTTAACAGTATCATCGGGTCATTTATTTGAGCTTTCGGTAGTATTCACTTAGTAGGGTCTAGTGTCTATTGAAAAATTATTTTCAACTGCATATAACTTTATGAATAGAGAACCGTTATAAGGGTACTTCATTCCTAGCAGAAGAACATACACCGTGTAACCGGGGAGTCAAGAGCTCGAGGGCAGTCACTGGTCAGAGAAATCGAGAAAAAGATCATATCAAGGCTTCTTAGGATGATAAAAAAATCTTCGCTTCGTTATTTCTGTCACGGGGTGACATCCAGCCCTACCATAGGTACTTGTGCCCTCATAGTAGGACCCTAGAATATCCATACGGACTCTGGGTACACTCATAGTAGTGTGGTGCAAACGTTTCTAATATTTATCCATAAGATAATTATTAGTAACGGGTATGAACCTCAGAGGGGTAAAGAATTATCACAGATAGTTCTAACTCTTATGGAACGTCCATAGACCCTTGAGGGAGCTATGGTTTAAGTTTCAGAACAATCCGAATAATGGTTCTATAGTTATATCTAGATCAATATATACTATATATATATATACTACTAGCTGGAAGCTATTACCCTGAACTCTTGGCATTACCCTGAAACCTGAATTATTACCCTGAACTGCAGGAAAATAATTCGGTAAAAATAAATAAAAAAATGAAGCCAAGAGGGCGTACTTTAGACCAAAGTGCGTCCGGTAACACTATAAGGGAAGCGACTTGGAGAGTGGGCCAAAGATAGGGCGAAAATAAAAGGTTCTCTGAATTTATATTTTCAAGGTCCTATCTAGGCCTACTCGACGCCCTGATTCCATTTCTGAAATCCTTTTTCTGATCAGAGTAAAACTCATGGAGTTATTAGCCTTTTTAACAAGGGATAATAAGCCCATGAGGAGGTTTACCTACTATTGTTAATAACTCTATGAATAAGTTAAGTATCGAGATGAACTAACATTCTTTAATTTTCCTTGCGATAAGACCTTACCAATAATAGTTTGTTTGTGACCCACGGTTCTCTATTCCTAGAGTTATGTGCAGTTGAAAATAATTTTTCAATAGATACTAGACCCAACTAAGTGAATACTACCGAAAGCTCAAATAAATGACCCTATGATACCGTAAAGGAATAACTTAATAGCATCGTCGGTTTTGGTAGGATATCGGAAGATGAGTTTAGTTGTTTCGCCTGGGTATTCATTAATAGGGCTAGAGAGCTTTAAGCGAAGTTTTAGTATATATGCAGATATGGGATAATACTCATTATTTAGGTTAGTAACTTGTGACAATGAGCGCAGATAGCACCTGCGTTAACAAAAGGTGTGGATGGCATAATACTTAGAATTAATTAATACGAAAGTGACAGGTAGGGCGCGCATCCCTAAAATATTTTATCAAAGAATATCTACAACCACCACGTGTTATAAATAGTGCTAGTAGTTCCCGGTTGAATTTGATTCTACTATCAAGAGTATTCGAAAGCAAGAGCACCTCGAGTACAAGAAGCCTACAAAGCTCTAAGTCTAGTTAACTTTACATTCAAGGGATATAGGATTTATTTTGTATTGCGAAATAAGATCTTTCGTAAGGAACTATTATGGAATTGAACTTTACTGCTATAGGATTCTATTCTGTGTTGCGGAATAGTTATCGTTGCAGCAGACAGAGTACGGCCGTTCTATTTTGTAGTTGCGAGAGTGCTATAAGTATTAATAGGGCCCCTGTGACATTACTTTATAGACAAGTGATTCTTGTTTTACTTTTTGAATAATATACTCAAATCAATATATCTAATTCACCAACCCCGAGAGGGCCTCGCTAGCCCTACCAAAGTATCACCTTTCTAATGGTGACCTCACGAGCAATTACCCAAAGACCCCAAAATATGCCTCCATCAGATATAGATATAGAGGAAGATCCAATGGATCAACCAATGGAGGATATTCTATCCAGAGGAATGCAATCCTCTGGACTACAAAACCCAATGTATTCACCAGATGAATTGGAATCATTTCCTGCAGGAATGATTCACAGATTTGGTCTACCTTTTCAAAGACCACCACCACGAGTACCTAGTACCATATCTACGAGGCATTGAGTCCTACTACGACCCACCAGAACAAGTAGATTCCCTCATATGACCGAAGAACAATATGAAGAATTATTAGCTAGAATAATTCAAGATGGAACAACAGAATTTAACCGCCAACGAGGTGAGATTACCGAGCTGACCAGAGGATTAGGAGCACAAGCTAGTCTCCTCAGAGACCAGCAAGAGGCTCATAAGATTATTTTTGAGGGAGCAAAAGCCACTTACGAAGACTTAAAGCTATTACGACAACAAGTACCAGAAGAAGTAGTGGTATTAAAGGGGCAATCTGATGGCCAGCAAGATGCAGTCAAAAGACTAACGGTGACAATAAGTGCTGCTTTGGAAAAGCAATGGGTGGATCTCACTAAGAAACTCAAGGAGGATACTGAGATCATTATTGATGCAGGTAAACTTGAGTTTAATACTATCAAAGTTGATATAACAGGCCTGAATGCGTGGGTGCAGAGGGCAATTAATCAAGAATAGCAAGATCGAATTGCAAGTTCTGAATGCAATAAAGAATCGGTGGAAGAACTTTCTCGTAGCGTCTTGACAAACAAGCAAAAAATCAAGGACCTACAACAATAACTACCTCGATCTGTCAAAAGAACTCGGTCTATCAATCCCGGAGACTCTGAGTTCATTATTCTAGGTGTTTAAGAATTGATACCTCCTCCGCCCCCACCACCTGTACCTCCAGTCCCACCTCCAGTCCCACCACCAGTTCCACCACCTGTACCTCCTCCACAATGTACACGTATAGAGTAGAAAGAACCTCAAAACCTTCCTCTCCTATCTAAGTTCGATAGTACATCTAGTAAGCTCAGAGAATTCCTAATGAAGATTAACCATGCCTTTATTCACATGCCCCAAACCTACCAAACTCATAGTGACAAAATCCTGTTCGTAGCAGATTTACTAACAGAGGGAGCCAGTACATGGTATTGTGCTAACCAGCATAAGCAAACTCCAGATCCACAAACAGGAGTGATTGAGTGGGCTACCTTTAATACTTTCAAACAAGAATTTATTAATGCCCATCAGAATCGACACGAGAAAAGGGATGCAAAGGTTTCTTTGCTGAAAGAATACTAGAAGAAAGGAGAGTTGACGAAGGATTTCATTGCTAGAGTTAGGGTTCATTAGTTGGTAGCGGAACTATCATGTGAACAACTCTGTGAGCATCTAATTAGCACGATCCAACCTGAGACACGAGCATACATGGTCCGAGTCAGCACAGATAAGGACGTTCTCGATAAAGTACCAGCCAGCATGGAAATATGCTTTCAAGCTATTGCAAATGCTGGGTCTCAGGTGGAATATGAGAAAGCAAGAGAGATACGTGTGCAAAACCTATATAGGTTGAAGGAGGAAACTACTGGGATAAAGAAGGATGTAACCCAGACTCCTAAAACTACAGAGAAGAAATCCAATAATCTCAAGGATCGGATCACCAAGCCGAAGCAGAAGACCCAGAAGTATGAGACTAAGTCAAGAACGTAGTCCAACACTTCCTTCACTAAGAAAGAGAAAGAACCAGGTGAAGATAAGGTCACTTATTCTATGTACCAGGCTCGAAAAAAGGATGGATAGTGTATCAAGTGCGGAAATAAAGAGCACATGATGAAGGATTGTACTGCAGGTTAGAAACCATCAGTAGAGAATAAGGGGAGAGGTAAGGCAAAAGAGGAAACTAAGAAAGTGGCGACAGTGTCTGTAGGAGCGGCTATAGTAGCGCCACTTGAGGTTCAGTTTCAAGGGTATATTATTAGTAAGAATGAGGTAGATTATGGGGAAAACTCGAATTGTTAGGGGCGCGGGCTATCTAGTACGTATGGTCAGATAGTCTCGCAGGATTGGTTTTCTATTTGTGTGATTAAGAAAGGTATCTCTGTTGGCAGTTGGAAGGAAGAACATGAGGGGAAACCGATGGATATTGACCCTGTTTTGATTAGTTCTGTTTCTTGAAATTTATCTTCTTCTGCTTTTTCTTCTTTTTCTTTATCAAACAAAAATGCAAAAAAAGGGACAAAAAGAAAAGCTAATGGTGAGGTGGCTCCTCTTGTTAGCGCTCTCGAAAAAAGACCACGAAAGGTGGCGGTGCTGGATATTTCTTAGGATAGAATTAAGGATCTCTCTCAGGCAGGAAAATTAGGGGCTAAGGTATTGAAGCGTGAAGGATTGAAGTTTCTTATTCCTATTAATTTATCTTGGATGTATGGAGGAAATAAACGTGATCTTTCTAATAATGCTTTGGTTGATACAGGTGCAGAAGCTACGATTTTCGATTCGAATTTTGTTGAACAGATGATGCTGCTTTAGGTTAAGAGGGAGAACAGACTAAGATTAGAGAGCGCCGATGGCTCGATTCTCAAGAGGTCTAGTATAGTTCAGGTTCAGAACCAAAAGATAGAAGTCCCAGATGCAAGATCGGGACAAAACAAGAAATTGGACTTGGTGACGGAGGTTGCATGCCTCGAACCAGGTCTTCCACTCATTTTGGGAATGGATTAGATTACAGATGTTGAAATACAGGTATATGAGAATATACTGTAAACAACAGGCAGCAGGATTCAACCAAGTATCCAATAAAGGAGAGAAGGAAGAACGAATCTAATAGACGTATTGAGGACGTTCTGGTAGAGCTATAGAGCATAGAATTGAGGAATGTATATGTGAATGAGATTGAAGTATGAGCTGATGATCTTCTCAAGGTAGGAGGAATCCCCTCCTATATATACATGATTCTAGCAGACTATAGTACCTGTCAGAACGTACTAAATGCGTATACAACATGATTACAACATACTCAACAAGTTTGAGTTGTTGGTAAAAATAAACTATAACAAAAAATATAACTCAAAAATATAGTTTGACATATGTTGTAAACATGTGTAATAGAGCTAAAATAAAGTTAATAACTTAACTAACAATAACATTAAGGTTATGAAGAACATCTGAAAATACTTAATTTATGTAAGTATTTTAGCACATGATTTGACATGTAGTGGAATGTAATTAGGAATGACTAATATATGTTTATATAATTTGTAGTATAAGAGAGAGCGTTTGTAGAACGTATTTTTTAATACCCCTCCTCACTAATCACGACATAGATAGTCAGGTATAAATATTTTAGCAGTCTCATTAAAAACCTTTATATGAAGAAAAAACCTTGTAGGAAAAAANATTTTCATATATAGGAAAAGAGTACTGTGAGAAATTATTTAGTTCCTAAAACAG
>ML121672.1:18578-55261 GCA_003788615.2 Terfezia boudieri ATCC MYA-4762
AGTTTGATATAAAAACTCAATATGAAAAACAATATCAAATAATAATGGTTGTTGAGTTTGAACAACTCATACAACATTAGTACAACATATGCGTAAATCATGCAAGACTGTCCGTGATATCAGACGATCTTAGTACATATATATCCTCCCCTAAGGAGGATGGAACTCTTCTAGTAGTCGAGTATGAAGTTAGAGTAAGTGTATATGTAAGGAGTTAAGATACGAGATATCGAGATGGTCTTGCAGGAGTTATGCGGATAATCTAAGCAAGAAGGAAAAGAGGAAATAACCTATGAACCAACTTAGGACGACGGACAACAGATGTCATATAAGAGTATATGGACATAAAGTTGTCCAATACTCGGGCCTAACGAGTTGGAGTTGGTGTTGTGAACTTGCGTAGATGTTACCGAGTTAGTGTCAGTGGTCTATAGGAATTAGACCAGCTTGTTGTTGTTCGTGGTCAAGGAGGATAATGGAAGTTTTAGGGGTTTCTTAAAGCAGTTCGACGTCAGTTTTAGCTATTATAACTAGGGGATCAACCAGTTAGGTTGATACTCCTAACCCGACTATGATACTTCTACCGTAAGGCACCTAATCCTTGGAGATGGTATCAGTAACTACCGCACTTTGGGAGACTTTTACGCAGGCAATTTCTCTTTCTACGTAAATGTTGAGAAAGAGTTAGACGAGAAAACTAGAACTACGTCCAAAACTCATTTGGTTATGAGTTTTTCCAACGGTTTATGCTATGAGGAGTACGGTAAACCTTCGTGGATGTGCTATGGATGATGCAGCTGTTACGGAAGTCAATGTAAGTTGTTACCTTATTGAAGTGATGATAACGAAGGTTTATGCTAGGATGTTTTGGTTAAGTTCTTAAGTAACTAAAGATACTTTGACTTACCCTTGCGGACATAGTTGTTTCGCGGAGTCCGGGACGGTTATGGATAGCTGTTCGAGAAGCATGGAAGAATCCTAAATTACTTCGTTTTGCTCTGAAGAATGATAGTTGTGAGTAGTTCGTAGTAGGTTTAGGTCAACTATTAGATAGTTGATTTCTGTTAGATAGAATACGTCTTAATTTCAGTTCTGAGATATCAGAGAGACGATTGGTAGTTAACCAATTATGTTGTCTATCACGGAATTGTTGTTGGTTTTGAGGTCGTAGATTTTTTGCGTTTTCTTCGTGGTTAAGATTACGTTTTCTCAGATGACTTTGACAATTTAGTCGATTCACCACATGAATAACGTTCTTTGTATTATTCTGAGGTAAACTTCCAGTATTAACCTGACTTACATCTGCAGAATTTTTCCTAGTTCTCCGATTCTTTGTTGTCGGTTGTGTTCTTAGACGTGTATATTGACACCTAGTACGGATACGTTCACAATCAAGAAGGAGAGAGGATCAGATCTTTAAACTAAGACCTCGTTCAAGAGTATACTGTATACTATATCCTGTTAAACTGTGTTAGTTTGGCGTAATACCTTGACATCTTTATCCTCTATTTTCATAGGATAATCGTCTTCCCTAACCATGTCAAGCAAACTTAACAAACGAAGGATTACCGAGTCAATTAGGTTACCGTGAATTTTTACAGAATATACAGGGTTGAGAAACAGTATTGAACAAAAGTACCTTAAGTCAAGCAAGATTTCCGAAATATACCCTTCGTTCACCTCTAATACCAGTGAACATATGTTTCTTATCTTTAGATCAAGAACAATGTTTCAAGGTATTATTAGAAAGTGTATAATAACTTCATGGTTTTGGTCAACTTTGACGTATATACCGTGAAGTTTTATGTAAAGTTGTCATATGTTGTAAACATGTGTAATAGAGCTAAAATAAAGTGAATAACTTAACTAACAATAACATTAAGGTTATGAAGAACATCTGAAAATACTTAATTTATGTAAGTATTTTAGCACATGATTTGACATGTAGTGGAATGTAATTAGGAATGACTAATATATGTTTATGTGATTTGTGGTGTAAGAGAGAGCGTTTGTAGAACGCATTTTTTAATAACGGAGAACTGTGATAAGTTGCGAGTTACCGCTCCTTTTGGGCACGAACTAAAAAGACTGTTGGAAATTGAGGAGGTGATAGATTTCGCTGAGTTTGATGAAGTCCTTGAACAGGCTCAATATGTTGGACTGATTGAGATAGGGGAATGGGATTATCAGACGTTCACTGATGGAGACGTACACAAGGTTATGAAAATAACAGCTACTGAAAACCTTCAAGAGCTTGTTGATCGGTTGCCACCTCAGTACAAGGATTTTGTCAAAATCTTTAGAAAGGAGTTACAATCAGCCCTTCCCTCACATGGTCCTCAAGACATGACAATCGAGCTGGAAGAAGGAAAGAATCCTCCATCAGCAAAGCTATACTCTCTCTCCCCTGATGAACTGGAGCTTCTCAAAGAATACCTTGATAAGATGGTCCGAACTGGCAAGATAAGACCGAGCAAAAGCAGTGCTGGCGCTCCTATATTCTTCGCCAAACAACCCAGTGGCAAGCTCAGAATAGTCGTAGACTATAGAGGGCTAAATGCCATAACCAAAAAAGACAAGTATCCCCTACCACTTATGACTACTCTAATAGAACAAGTTGGAACGTCACAGGTTTTCTCTAAGCTCGATCTCAAACTTGGGTTTAATCTACTCAGAATAGCAGCAGGAGATGAGTGGAAAACAGCATTCAAGACTAGATATAGTCTATATGAATACATGGTAATACCTTTTGGACTTACCAATGCGCCATCGGTTTTCCAGCGATATGTTAACAATATTCTTTCAGAACCAATTGACCGAGGAATAGTTGTATACATTGATGATATCCTTATATACACTCAAACAGAGGAAGAACATGTCGAGCTCGTCTGTTGGGTACTGCAGAAGTTAATGGAGAATAACCTTTGTATTAATATAGATAAGTGTATCTTTCATGTTCCAGAAGTTGAATTCGTGGGATTTAAAGTTGGTACGAAGGGGATACAAATAGGTCAGAAGAAAGTTGAGGATATCCTCGCATGGCAGGCTCCTTGAAATGTTAAAGAAGTGCAAAGGTTTATTGGTTTCGCTAATTTCTATCGCCGGTTTATTCAAGGCTTTAGTAGTTTGGCATTGCCGATTCAGACACTAACGCATAATGGGGTTCCTTGGAATTGGATACAACAGTGTCAGCAGGCCTTTGATGAGCTAAAATATAGGTTTACTACTGCTCCAATGCTATGTCATTATCACCCAGAGTGACCAAAAATGATCGAGACAGATGCGTCTGATCTAGCTAAAGCCAGTATTCTCTCTTAGAAGGAACCGGATGGTCGTTGGCACCCAGTAGCATACTATTCGAAACACTTCATCCCAGCAGAACTTAATTACGATGTCCATGATAAAGAGATGGTTGTAATTGTTAATTGTTTCCAAGAATGGAGACATTTTCTTATAGGTGCTCCGGAGGAGATAATTGTATACATGGATCACAAGAACCTTGAGTATTTTAATTCTAGTAAGATACTCAATCGAAGGCAGGCAAGATGGGCGGAAATACGAAGCCAGTTCAATTTTAGAATCATCTATCGCCCAGGAGATAAGAATGGCAAGGCAGATGCACTTTCCCGTCAGGTAGATCCTGACCTTGAAGAAGGGGGGGAGAAACAAGACCACACAATTCGGATGTTCAAACCTGGTCAATTTCAACTGGGCGCAAGTGAGGAGAGTTTCGTAACACGCCAAATTATGGCATTGAAAGCCTCACAGATGGAGGAATCAAATTGGTTGAAGGAAATTTAAGAGGCTAGCCTCGAGGATGATAAATGGTTAGGGATTCGGAACGCGTTGATGTTTGGCAAGGAATACCCAGGTCTAGAGCACTTTAGATTAGAGGATGACATGGTAACCTATGAACGTCGCTTATATATTCCTGACAACAACTCTCTTAAGTTGAAAGTGGCTTTCCAAAGTCATGATGCTAAAGTTGCAGGATATTTTGGACATGACAAGACCCTCGAGTTAATAAAACGAAATTACTACTGGCCAAATATGGAAGAGTGGGTATGAGAATATGTTCGTACACGTGTAATGTATTGTAGGGGGATTAGGATAATCTGATAAGATCTGATCAGATCAGATTAGATAAGATCTTAATCCAGTTATCTCTAATTAACACAATAGATTATAAGGCACACAATAGCTACTACTGGGAGAAATATATACATAATAGTGGCCAGTATGTAGGTTATAATCTTGTGCATAAGATGTAGTATAAGATAGAAGTTATGGAGTGCCAAAGGCACTAATAGATTAACCAGTGGAACTCTTATATTGATTGTATCTATCTCTACTTGCTTGAGTCTCCCCAGTCTATTCCTTAGGGGAATGAATCTGGTATATATGTAAATTCTCTACAGAGGGGTGAGTTAGAATTGAGGCAGTGCAGTGGCAGTGCTCAGTCTCTGACTCATACATGATTTGAAATCAACAACAGTTATGACTCAACATATGAGTCATGTGAAATACATGAGTCAACAAGGTAGACAGCCCAATGTTTTGGGTGCTTGTTGAGGTTAACATAAGAAATTATATAAGTTGTAGGGTAGAGGGTTATTCAGGGTAACTGACTAATCCACTTCCTTATATACCTCCCTGTTTAGATAAAAAGTCCATCCTAAGAAATTAAACAGGAGTAGAGGATTCATGTACATAATTAGTAAAGCTTAAAAGGTGTTCCCATCCTTCCCAAAAATGTTTTATCCTCATCTGATACATGATCATATGCAAGCACTAAACCATCATAATAGTAAAGGGGTATATATTCCTTAGAGAGTTGTATATCAGGAGGGGGAGGAGGTCCATAAACTTTTCTAACTGTCCCAACATCCAGTCTATCAATTATTGACTTAAAGAACTTCTGTGTTATGGCTCAGGTAAGAGACCTACCCTAGTTAGGGAATATCCCAATACCTATTTACGGCTGCAGACTGATATGGCCTGATCAACTATACAGATGCAGGTAATGTGTCCTGGATTGGACGGGTATTGGAGCAAGGAAGTGTGTGACCTCTGAATGCGTTCTCATACATGTATTCTCTTCTATAATAGTCCATACATCAGCAAGAAAAAATTGGTGTCCGGACGCCAGACCAAAATCTGGTGTGTCCTATGCGTCCTGTGCGTCCGGACGCTCCCCGTACTCACAACATAATCCAGACGCTGCCAGCGCGCCCCGGAGGGCGCAAAAGCATCCCGACACCATTAGGGTCCACACTAACGTCAGACGATCCAGCCAGCCACGGAGGGCACAAAAAGCATCCTGACGCCGTATTAGGTTGTAACCCAATCCTGACACCACCAGACGCTATTGCTTTATATCTTCAGTCTTGGCAATCGGCCTTGGCCATATATGCATTCATACATTCGCGCCTTATGTATATATATGCGAGAAATCCATATATATTCGAGAAATCCATGCTTTGGCGCCTTATACATATGTATATATATGCGAGAAATCCATGCTTTCGAGGCTCATACATATATATTCAAGAAATCCATGATTTCGTGCCTTATACATACTATGAGAAATCCATGCTTTCGCGCCTTATACATATCTATGCGAGAAATCCATGCTTTCGCACCTTATATGTGAGAAATCTATGCTTTCGTGCCAGAATTCGAGAAATCCATGCTTTCGCGGGGTATATGCGAGAAATCCATGCTTTCATGCCAGAATTCGAGAAATCCATGCTTTCGCGGCTTATATGTATATTTTCCAGGGCTTCAGGCTTTCGAGGGTCATGTGAGATTCAAGAATATCTAGTAGAGGCCGCGAATGCATGAATTCATGCGTGGCCAAGGACAACCGCCAAGGCCGACGATATAAACTTTCTGAAGACAATGATATAGCAGATAATGAGAAAAGTGGCATGACCCGCTCCGCCCACTGCTGCAAGTGCTGCCTAGGCTGGTAATAGTCTTATTAGGAAATCGTAGCACTGCGATATGTACGGAACGTATGAATTCGTGCCTTATATATATATTGTAGGAACCCATGTATCCGCAGCATATATACATGATGTAGGAACTCATGCATTCGCGGCTTGTACGGACTCATGCATTCATGCCTTATATATATATTGTAGGGACTCATGTATCCACGCCTTATATATATATTGTAGGAACTCATGTATCCATGCCTTATATATATGATGTAGGAACTCATGCATTCGTGGCTTGTAGGGACTCATGTATCCGCGCCTTATATATATGATGCAGGAACTCATGTATTCATGGTTGTAGGAATTCATGCATATCTTGTGGCCGCACATGCTTGAATTGCTACAATATATATAAGCTGCGAATGCATGAATTCCTACATCATATATATAAGCCGCGGATACATGAGTTCCTACAATATATATATAAGCTGCGAATTCATACGTTCCGTACATATCGCAGTGCTACGATTTCCCAATAAGACTATTACTAGCCTAGGCAGCGCTTGCAGTAGTGGGCGGAGCGGGTCATGCCACTTTTCTCGTTATCTGCTATATCATTGTCTTCGGAAAGTCTATATCGTCGGCCTTGGCGATTGGCCTTAGCAACTATAGTTTTCCTGTATATATACTTCCATTCCCCGCGCCTTTTCCCAAGTATATCCAACCAGACTATATTCCAGCAAGTATTAGAACGAGTATTAGAGCGAATATTGGAGCAAGTATTAGAGCGAGTATTAGAGCGAGTATTAGAGCGAGTATTAGAGCGAGTATTGGAGCAGGTATTGGAGCGAGTATTAGAGCGAGTATTGGAGCAGGTATTGGAGCGAGTATTAGAGCGAGTATTAGAGCGAGTATTGGAGCAGGTATTGAAGCGAGTTTTGGAGCGAAGCAGTATTAGCATATGTATATTCCACATATATATCTCTTTCTCTAGTCTGGTTCTTTTATGTATATAATTTCCGAATACAAGTCAGACCCCACTATACGTATATTCAGGGTGCAATCGCGCGTATATTCAGAGGTGGCTATTCTAAGGCAGCTATTCCCTAGCTGTGTGCTATGGACAGAAGGTATAGAACTCAGATTATCTGCAATACATGTGCACCTTACAGAGACATCAGGGGCATGGGTTAGATTAGCGTTGTGTCCCAGGTGTGGGCCACATTACTGTTGCGTCCCAGGCATGGGCGCCATTTACCGTTGCATCCCAGGCGTCGGCGACAGTAACCATTGCGTCGGGCGTGGCCAACATTAGTGTTGCGTCCCAGGCATACGCACATGAGGAATGGCGTCCTTGAGAAGAACTCCCGGGAGTTCTTCTCAGGGACGCTAATCTGCGTCCTGTGCCTTACATGTGTCAGACGCATGGGACGCAAATATTTTTCTTGCTGATGTATGGTTCTTATGTTTGTCATTCATGTATTATTATTGGTGGTATTAGGTTTTCAGCTCCTGTATATCAGCCTGACTGCAATGCGTTGAGGTTCAGGCTGCCTAATCAATGTATGTCAGCTTGCGTAGATCCTAATCGGGAAGGGACTTCCTAGTTAGGCAATACCAGGCTGCAACGCTACTACTCTGCTTTAGGAAGTGTCGTCCAGATCTGATAAGGGTTTATCAGATCAACGCTTCTATATAAGCCACCGCTTTTACATAGTTAATAGAATAAGACCCAAGCGGTGTTCTAAGTCTCATATAGCTTTACTCTCATTGAGTCTGTACTACACCCAAGTTATAACTGCGTTTATACTTACCTCCGCTTGTACCTACCAATACTCCGAAGTATTTTCGTAGTTACAGCTCGCCTGTAACATTACACCGCTTGTCTATACACCTCTATAGACACCAATACCCCAAATCCCCTACAACTATGTCTATGTTGAGAGGATTACTCGGCCCAGGCTCCAATGAGCCCATGGCTGATAATGATAATGATAGTGTTGTTTAGGCACAGCGACAAGCTGAACAATTCATTACACAATACTACGCACCGCCGTTCCAGACTCCACAGTTCCAGGAACGTTGGGACACCCCCCGTCAGCAAATAGGAGTTGGATCATTATCCTCCTCCTCTCCAGAACCTATCATCCGTTCAGTAGCACCCTCTGTCCCACCAGGACCATCTAATAAAGGCAAGCAACCCGCTGCTCGGCACCGAACACCCATTGACCCAGCATATGTTGCTATGAAAGCACAAATTCAACGGTTGGAGGTAGAAAAGCAAGCAGCACTGGCCAAAGTACAGCACCTCCAACAGACCCAGAGGACGCATACAGAGTTTATTCAAAAAACTGCTGCAGATGTTCAGAACACAGCAAATGCTGCAGCTAACAGCCAGGCACAACTATCGAACGATACTCAAATTGCCTTACAACAAATCCAGAACCTCATTCTATCAGGGCAGCAGCATAACGTTCGACAGTTTGAACGTATCGACCATAATCTTAGGTACCTCAAGGACCAAGGGGAATGGTATCAACACCAATCAGATATACGATTTAGAGGGATTGAGGAGAGATTAATGGCAGTAGAGCAACATCATCAGGCTCTCCAACCGAGACACCCTCCGATTAATACGGCACAGAGACTCGAGCAAGCAGCAGGTGGAATGATACCACCACCACCACCGCCAGTACCATGACCAAGACCACGAGATCCTACCCCACCACCACCACGTCCAGCAGGGTTAGGAATTTTTGAAGACAGACAGGTGGCCGGAAAAGTACCACCTCCGAATAAATTCAAGAGAAATAGGGATCATCTAGAGGGCTGGACACTTCAGATAGATGATTACTTCCTCATCACTCTCACTCGGAACGAAGATCAGAAGCTTGCGTATGTGGGGTTATGTTTAGAAGGGAAGGCATTAGACTGGTGGAAGGCTAATCGGGTTAAGTATCTTACTTGGGCACAGGTTAAGGAGGCTATGGCATTATATTATGGAGATCACTACCAATCGGACCGAGCATATCATGAGTTGGCAGGACTGAAGAAGACAGGATCAGTCCTTGACTACCTAACAGAGGTAGACCGCCTTAATAATTATGCTAAACTATCTGAGATGCAGGTTATCAATATCATCATCTCCAACCTCCCTCATAACCTCTGAGTTTCCATGGCCCACTACGAAAACCTCCGCACATATCCTGATCAGTAGAGACAGAAACTCATTGAGATGGATATCATTAACACCGAATTCCAAAGCTGCAACCGCAACGCCCCTCCCACTCAGCCAGTATCGAAGAAGCGTACATTCGAGGAACGGATAACGCCTAGTGGTAGTGAACCTTCTACTACCAAAACTAATACAGAGGAAGTCCGTATACCGTATGCAGTAAGAGAAGCGAGGATGCGGGAAGGGAGATGTCGATCTTGTGGATATAAGGGGCACAAAGCAGCTGATTGTCTTCGGGGAAGAATTGCTACTGAACCCCCTTTCTACAAACCTCCCTATAATGGCAATAAGGAGCCACTCAACAAAAAAGCTTGAACCGACAAGAGACACCTCAAAATCACAGAACTTGGTTCTGAAGAAGAGTCGGGAAACGAGTAAGGAGTTCGTCACCTACCGTTAGACGTACTCCTAGACACTCTCCTCTCTTGACGGTTCGGATTATGATTGCTGGGGAAGAGGTGGAAGCTGTGATAGATTGTGGAGCTAGTGCTCCAGTCGTGGGAAAAAGGATTGCTATCAAGGCGGGTATTTGGAAAAGAGCTCGGGAAGTTAAGGTTAGGCAGGGTGATGGATCTCGGATTTCTGGAGGAAAATATGTCGTTAATGCTAGGTTTGATATGCTGGATTCCTCTTCTCGTTTTTTGGGTAAGTTCAAGATGGATGCTGAAGTTTTGGATATTAGGAAGAAGGATGTTATCTTGGGGTTATCTTGGTTGGAGGAAAATGGATTTTCGGTGGATACTCAGGACAGGTGCCTGAGGTAGGTCTCTACAGGTTTGGTCATTCTGTGTTCTGTCAGGTGGATTCCTTCTATTAAAATTTTGGATTTGGATCTCGAGCCATTAGAAGATGGTGAGATCGTGCTTATTATTGATGCCAGCGAATGATACTCTCGTTACGCATAGGTATTCTCCGCAGAACAGGCAGCCAGACTCCCTGAACACAAGACCTGGGACCACCATATCCCCCTCCAAGACCCAAGCATAAAAATACCTACCAGGGCTATCTACAAGACCACATGGGAAGAAGATGAAGCCCTGCAAGCCCACCTCCAAGAAGCTTTACCCTCTGGGAAAGCAAGACGCTCCCGCTCGGCCACCAGTGCACCAATCCTATTCGTATGCAAGAAGGATGGATCCCTCAGGATCTGTGTCGATTACCGAGCCCTCAATCGACTTACCATCCCAAACAAATACCCCCTCCCTCTTATTAGTAAACTATTACATAAGACCAAAGGAGGCAAGTGGTTCACGAAATTGGACCTCAAGAATGGGTATAACCTCATTAGGATTGCATTAGGAGATAAGTGGAAGACAGCATTCAGGACAAAGAAGGGACTATTCGAGTATACCGTTATGCCATTCGGGTTGACCAATGCACCCGCTACCTTTCAGGAAATGATAGATATGATCTTCAAAGATATGGAAGGATGTATCATGTATCTGGTACTTGGACGACATCCTCATCTTCGGAGAAGAGACTGAAGAAGAACATTAGCAGCTGGTCGAAAAAGTTCTCCAGCAATGCATCCAACATGGGTTGGCAGTCAACCTCAAGAAGTCCGAATTCCATGTCCAGGAGACTTTATTCCTTGGTCATATCGTCAATGGTCAACAAGTCCGAATGGATCCCTCCAAGCTCGAAACCATGTTCCAATGGCCTATCCCCACCAAGAAGAAGGAGGTACAAGCGTTCCTAGGCTTTGCTAACTCCTATCGTCGATTTATTGCCAACTATAGTGCTAAAGCACGCCCCCTAATCGACCTGACAAAAGATGTTCCTTTCAGTTGGGGACATGAGCAACAGCAAGCCTTTGACGACCTCCGAGAACTATTCCTCACAGCCCCCATCCTTACACAGTTTGACAGACAACTCGAGACAATCATGGAAACTGATGCTAGTAATCAAGCTATTGCTGGTATCCTCTCGTAATACCATATTGTCAATGGAGGAAAGCAGCTTCACCCTGTCGAGTACCATGCAAAAACCCTCTCTGCAGCACAATGCAACTGGCCTATCCACGATAAAGAGTTATTTGCAATTGTAGATTGCTTCCGGAAATGGCGAGATTGGTTAGTAGGTATTCAGGTGAACATCTACACAGACCATCAAGGGTTGCAGTACTTCAATACGAAGCAGAAGCTTAACTCCTGTCAAGCTACCTGGTACCTCCGCATGTCAGAGTTCATCTATACTATTCACTACAGACCTGGATCGAAGATGGGAAAGCCAGATGGCCTATCTAGACGTTCAGGGGAAGAGAAGTCTGGTATAGATGCCAGATTTTTCGAACATGGACAGTTGATGGTACTAGGGGAAGAGGATGAAGAGGACGCAGAAGACGTTGAGGTAGAAGGGATAGATATTGCGGGATGGGAAAAGAAGGATGGACTATGGGTTGTACCTCCAGAGTGCCGGTTAGAAGTGCTGAAGCAACACCATGATAGTCAAGTGGCAGGACATTGGGGAAGACATCGTACTCAAGAGCTAGTGTCAAGGAACTTTATATGGGAGAAGTGGCAGGAAGATATTGCGAATTATGTGGCAGGATGTGCTAAGTGTCAGAAAGCAAAAGCAGACAGGCATAGCAGGCAAACGAAGTTGGTACCGATGCCAACAGGTGAACGCCCTTTTGAGGAAATAGCGATGGACTTCGTTGGTGAACTACCAGAGTCAGAAGGCTTTAATGCAATACTAGTTGTTACGGACCGGTTTACTAAAGTACAGCATTATATTCCGGCCAAAATTACGTGGACAGCATCCGATGTTGCAGATATCTATATCAGTGAGATATGGAGACTCTATGGCCTTCCTCAACACATCACTTCCGACCGTGGTCCCCAGTTTGCCTCTCGATTCCTCAAAGAGCTAAACCAAAAGCTCAACATCACCCTCCGCCTCTCAACTACCTACCACCCTCAAACCGATGGACTTGCGGAACGAGCAGTCCAGACACGCAAGCAGTACCTCCGCATCTACTGTCACGATAGGCAAGCCCGCTGGAAACGATGGCTGCCCTTAGCCGAGTTTGCCTATAACACTGCTGTCCATTCCACTCACAAATACTCTCCTTACCGAAGTCTCTATGGCTTTGACCCACGCACTATTCACCTCTCTGATGACCACAAATTCTCCTCCCCCACTGCGGAAGAATGGCTAGATCGAATGACTCAAGTGCACAACCAGATTCACGATACCCTAAAGCAAATCAACCACAAACGTAGTGCTATTCACCTTGAGAAGGCACGCAAGTTTGCTATCAATGACTGGGTACTGGTTGACTGCTGGAACTTACAGATACGAGCTGGGAATAACCGTTCTTTAACCAACAAGTAGATAGGGCCCTACAAGGTCATTGAAGCTATTGGTTCACATGTGTACAGGCTCGAAGTTCCATAAGGCACGCGATGGCACAATGTCGTTCATGTCACCCTCCTTAAGCCATTCAGACGACGAGACGAGCCACAAGATATGGAAGAAGATGAACCTGATGTCTTTGAAGTTGAATCCATAGTGGACTCCTACAGAAATAGGGGAGTGGTCAAATACAGAGTGCGTTGGGTAGGGTATACCGAGTATGAGGACACATGGGAAACCTTTGACAAGTTGGATAACTGTCCAGAGAAGCTCGGGGAGTATCGAGAATGGTTCCCCAATAAGCCACGGGATGAAAGAGATGTCTGAAGGCTCAGACTTGTGTTAAGTTGTTCTATGGATGAAGACATGGTACCCTTTACCCTCCTACTCGTCGCCTTTTCCCTGTACGTTTTTTGGCGAGAGGTTTGGTTTTTAATGGCCATGGCATGTATGTGTAGGCACACCGGTCTTGTGGTGCCCTTAAATGGGATACAGGTATTGGTCGGGATGGTCAGTACCTAAGCCACTGGGGTTACCTGAGTTGTTACTAATACTTGTCTTCTCCAGAGTCGGAAGGACTTGTATTCAGCTGAGGACAGCTGCCTCAAAACGGGGAGCAATGTTATGGCTTAGGTAAGAGACCTACCCTAGTTAGGGAATATCCCAATACCTATTTACGGCTGCGGACTGATATGGCCTGATTAACCATATAGATGCGGGTAATGTGTCCTGGATTGGACGGGTATTGGAGCAAGAAAGTGTGTGACCTCTGAATGCGTTCTCATACATGTATTCTCTTCTATAATAGTCCATATGGTTCTTATGTTTGTCATTCATGTATCGTTATTGGTGGTATTAGGTTTTCAGCTCCTGTATATCAGCCTGACTGCAATGCATTGAGGTTCAGGCTGCCTAATCAATGTATATCAGCCTGCGTAGATCCTAATCGGGAAGGGACTTCCTAGTTAAGTAATACCAGGCTGCAACGCTACTACTCTGCTTTAGGAAGTGTCGTCCAGATCTGATAAGGGTTTATTAAATCAACGCTTCTATATAAGCCACCGCTTTTACATAGTTAATAGAATAAGACCCAAGCGGTGTTCTAAGTCTCATATAGCTTTACTCTCATCGAGTCTATACTACACCCGAGTTATAACTGCGTTTATACTTACCTCCGCTTTTACCTACCAATACTCCGAAGTATTTTCGTAGTTACAGCTCGCCTGTAACATTCTGGAAGTTTTCCTCCTCTTGCTCCCTAACCATTAGGGCATTAGTGGAGACTGGAGCAGCTAGTACCTTCTTCCTCTCATTATTAATCATGTCCAGGGTTTCTTGCCTGGTATTACGGATCATCCCTTGCCCTGCTGCGTGTCTTCAGACACGTGCCTAGACTCACGTTTCCGTGAGCCTCGACACTATACTGGCAACTTACGCACTCGCTAGCGTATGTCCGGCTCCACTTGATCTCGACCCAGCACGGCTTCGCCATGCCATATCCTTGTCTTCCGGCTAATGTCCATACCCTAGTGACATGCCCCCTGACCCTGCACCCGACCTGCTTGATTACCGACCGCATCCCGGGAATCTAGCCAGGTACTCGCTTACCCAAGTGCCTCAGGTATTGAAGCTGTTGGGTTTTCTAGCTTCAATACTAAATACCTTTGCTCTTGCATATATCCCTTGCTATCGTCATTTCCTATCCCCTTATGTCTCCGTATACTTTTCTTGTATTCCGTTCGCTTTCTTATGCCTTGTTGTGTGTATTCTGTTACAGGGCCAGATCTCTATATATAGAGATCTCTGTTCCCCTCTACTTCTGTTTCTCTCCTCATGCAACAACTTGTATTCAATCCTGTAACTAGTTGTTTCCACGAATATATCTCTACCGCTTCACTTGAGTGTAGCTCAGACTACCTCGCCTTCTTGATCTTGACTCCTCGTTTGACTTTGGTTTCGCCCAGAGTCCCCTGAAACCCGATCATACACGTAGACTTCCTATGTGTGCGATACCTCGATACTCGTGCCCATCACCTGCGATTGCAGGTGATACCTTGAACTATTTACCGCGTCGACTCGGGAATTAAGTGCCCTGTCAACCCCGTTCATAACACTTTGTTGCGTGTCTAATAGTCTCCACTACGCACCATGTCTTCCTCATCCGTCCCTCCACCCCCTTCCATTGAAGATCCATGGCGAGAACTAGCACGTATACTCAGAGCTGACTCCTCCAACCCTACTGCCACTCCTACCATATATGATGGAACTCCTATTGCATTCTACAACCCTATCTATGATGCCCATGGTGCAGGAGTACATTCAGGCCGAGGAGTACCAACTCAATTCACCATTCCTGTTTCAGGTACCTCAACAACAGCCGAATGCTATTGGATCTATTACACCAAAGGATACCAATATAGCTCTACAGCTATGAGCCTAATCCCAAATGCCGCCCCTGCAGTCCAATCCTCCTCCCGCGCCTCAAAGGTTCACGAACCAGAGAATTTTGATGGGACAAGATCTAAATTCACTAGATTTACAACCAAACTTGCTCTCATCTTTTCTTCTGATCCTGCCCGCTATATTAATGACACTGCTAAAATTGCCTACGCAGCCTCTTACCTTACCGGATCAGCTGCCGACTGGTTCGAGCCACATCTGGACTGAGATACTAGCGACATTAACTTCGACACCTACGAAGACTTCGCTAAAGTACTGAAAAGTGCTTATGACGACCCCGACGCAAAAGCTACCGCCGAATACAAGCTCTTGGCTCTTAGGCAAGAAAATAAGGACTGCTCAGCCTACCATACGGAATTTGCAACCTACGCCACAGTCCTCCAACTCGACGATCGAACCAAGATCTCCTTTTTTACTAAAGGAGCTAATGATGGCCTCAAAATGGCCCTCTTCTTCCAAGCCTCCCCGCCCGAAAACTTCGACGAGTTTGTCCAACTTTGTATCAAGTTGGACAATCGTGCCAAACTCTACCGCTCCCAGAAGGCCCCTAGAACTATTGCCTCTGGCCACCAACCTGCTGCTCCCAAACCCACCACATCCATTGGTACTGCTCCTGGTCCTAAGGACCTCTCAGCCTCTCGCAAATGCGGACCTCTCACGGCCGAGGTCTGCAAATATCGCATGGATAACAAACTCTGCATGTATTGTGGAGGTCCTGGACATAGGGCAACCGATTGCCTCGTGTCCGCAAAAACCAAGAAGCTTTCTGCAGCTTCAACCGCTCCTCCTTCCCCACCCGCTGTTACCCCAGGCCCTCAAACTCTTTACGAGGTGCCAAAAAACTAGTGCACTCTTCGACCAACAATGGCCGATCGAAGAGCGCCAGGATGCATCCTGGTGCCATCTCTCATGACCCTGCCCCTCTTGTTGCCTCTGTCCTTCCCGTTCCTATCGTAGCTCCTGTTTCTTTTGTTAGTTCTAACTCCTTTTCTGCTTTGGAGGAAATTCACTTGGTTGGTACTGGTTATGTTTTGCCTGTGGTTTCACGCAAGTCTTGTCAACGGCTTGCTCGTCGACGTCGTATTGCTTCTGGTTTGAGACTCTCTGCTGCTACTGTTTTTTCTTCCTCTTCCTCTTCTCTTGTGTCTAGTTATGACTTGGGATCCAAAAATCCACTCATCTTGCCTTGTGTTGTTAATAAAAACCATTCTGGAACTTGCATGGTAGACTCGAGGGCTAGCTCCCAGTTTATCGACCTTGACTTTGCCTTGAACTTGAACTTGCCTCTGGACTTGAAACCGAAACCTGAGGATCTCGTACTTGCCGACGGGAAATGCTCTCTTGTAGGGCAAATCACCTACACATACACCCTAAAAATCTTGATTGACCAGCATCTGGAGATTCTGACTTTCCATGTCACTAAATTAGCTGGTTGGAACCTGATCGTTGGAAAACCCTGGCTCCGATGTCATAATCCCTCGATCGACTGGGCTTGCAATACTATCGCCTTCACCTCAGGGTATTGCTATGCCCATTGCCTGCCCACCCGAACCCCAGAATTCCACCCAGAACCCCCTAGAAACACCCTAAACCCGCTCTGAATCTCCGTGATCTCCAGAGCTACCTTCCGGGTGGCTATCAAGAACCCCGAAGCCCGCCTCTGTATTGCGGTAATTTATGCCTCCCCCGATGATGATGATGACGAGAATGTAGAACCAGCTCCCAAGCTGGTTCCCCCCGAATACCATGATTACTTAGCCCTTTTCTCAGAAAAGGAAGCCCGAATCTTGCCCCTGCACCGATATGTCGACCATGCCATTCCTCTAAAAGAAGAGGCAAAACCCCCCTTCGGCCATATGTATTCTATGTCTAATGCAGAGCTCAAAGAAGTAAGAAAATGGATCGATGAGAATCTATCCAAGTCCTGTATCCGAGCTAGCTCTTCCTCCGCGGCCTCCCCGATCCTCTTTGTCAAGAAAAAAGACGGATCCCTCCGCCTCTGTGTTGATTACCGAGCTCTCAACGATATCACCGTCAAAGATCGGCACCCCCTCCCACGAATCGAGGAAACCCTTAACCAGATCCGTGGCTGCAAATATTTTACCGGCCTCGACCTCCGTGCCTGCTTCAACCAGATCAAAATCAAGGAAGGCGACGAATGGAAAACCACCTTCTGCACCCGCTATGGGCACTTCGAGTTCCTGGTAATGCCCTTTAGGCTTACCAATGCCCCCGCCACCGCCCAGCGGTTCATGAACGACACCTTCCGAGAATATCTCGATATGTTCTGCGTCTGCTATATTGACGATATCCTAATTTACTCAAAGAACTTAAAGGAACACAAAGAACAAGTTAGAAGTGTTCTCCAGAAGCTCAAGGAAGCAGGGTTATTCGTCAAACCTGAGAAATGCGAGTTTTCTGTCAATAAAACCACATTCCTTGGATTTATTATTTCCGAACGAGGCCTCGAAATGGACCCCGAAAAGGTTAATGCTGTCCTCAATTGGGAAACCCCCAAATCAGTGAGAGATATACAGTGTTTCCTCGGATTCGCCAACTTCTACCGGTGCTTCATCCACAAATACTCGCACCTCTGCCAACCCCTGTTCAACCTGCTTCGGAAAGATGTCCCCTTTGCCTGGGACTCTGCTTGCAAGGACGTGTTCACCTACTTAAAAAAAGCCTTTACCTCTGCCCCTGTACTTCGACACTTCGACCCCGATCTGGAGACCCTTGTTGAAACTGACGCTTTGGACTACCTTACTTCTGGAATCCTCTCTCAGAAACACCTAGAAAATGGAAAGTTCGTGCTCCACCCCATAGCCTTCATCTCTGAGAAAATGTCGCCTGCCGAATGCAACTATGGAATTGGGGATAAAGAACTGCTCGCAATTATATTAGCCCTTGAGAAGTGGCATATCTACCTGCACCAGCTCCCCCAACCCTTCATGATCTTGACTGACCACCACAACCTCCAGACGTTCACATCCAAGGCCCTCCTCTCACGCCGTCAAGCACGTTGGGTCCAAGAATTAGCCTAGTATGACTTCAAGATCGTTTTCCGCCCCGGCAGCTAAAATACTAAGGCGGACGCACTAACCAGGTGATCCGGAGATCTCCCTGAAGAGGGGGATGGTCGTTCCCGTCCCACACAAGCCTTAATACTCCCCGAGAAATTCTCCCTCTCTGCTGCCTCGATCATAAATGACCAGGATATCCTTGCGGCCCTTAAAGCTGACAAACTCGCCCTAGGAATCACCCACGCACTTGAAATCAAGGCCAAAAGGCACCTCACGGTCCCTTTGTCCGAATGCAAGATCTCAGACCTGAGGCTATTACTTGTTAACGGCCTTGTTTATGTCCCCAACGACCCCGAGATCCACCTCCGGATCCTCCGCAATTGTCATGATCACCCTGCGGCTGGTCACCCTGGCCAGGCCGCAACCTATGAGCTTGTATCACGTGACTATTGGTGGCCCAAAATGCAGCAAACCATTGCCTAGTACATCCGTAACTGTGACACTTGCACACGAATCAAGCCTGCCCGCCATGCCCCATATGGCCTTCTCAAGCCTTTGCAGGTCCCCTTCAGGAAGTGGTCTTTTATTTCCCTCGATCTCGTCACAGGACTCCCTGCCTCTAATGGGTTTGACGCCTTGCTAGTCGTGGTGGATCGATTATCCAAGATGGCGCACTATATCCCGACTACCACCGACGTCAATTCCCGACAAATCGCCAAGCTCTTCTTTGACCATGTCTTCCGCCTACATGGGATCCCGGACTTGATTGTATCCGATAGGGGTACCCAGTTTGTCTTGGAATTTATCCGATTCTTGACCTCACTTGTTGGTATCCAACAGAAGGTTTCCACCGCCTTCCACCCCCAGACTGACGGCCAAACTGAGAGAATTAATGCAATTGCAGAGCAGTACCTATGAGCTTAATGCAGTTACCAGCAAGACAATTGGTCCGAGCTTCTCACCATGGCCAAATTCTCGTATAACAATACCCTGTCCTCGACCCTCGGCATTACCCCATTCTAGGCCATGTACAGTGAAAACCCTCGCTACCAGATTAACCCGAACCCTACGACAAAGCTTCCAGAGTCTTCGGTAATCAAGGAATACGCAGACTGCCTTGCCGAGCTCGATGCTCATCTTAGATCCGAAATGATCTGGGCCCAGGCAACTTACTCGGAACAAGCCAATAAATCCTGTATCCCCCCACCTAGGTTGGACGTCGGCGATGAGGTATGGCTCCTCCGCCGGCATGTCAAGACAACTCGCCCCTCGACTAAGCTGGATTTCAAGAAGCTCAGTAAGTTCCGAATCATCCAGAAGATCTCTTCTCATACTTATAAGCTTGATCTTCCTGCCTCGATGAAAATTCATCCCGTCTTCCACGTTTCTCTGCTTGAACCCGCCTCCACAGACCCCTTGCCTGGCCAAACACAGCCACCCCCGCCCCCCGTTATTATCGAGGACGAACCTGAGTGGGAAGTCGACGAAATTGTCGACTCGCGCTTCCGAGGTCGAACCCTTGAATACCTCGCTCACTGGGTAGGATACGACGAACTTACCTGGGAACCCACCGCCTTGTTCTTGAATGCCCCAAGCGCTGTGAAAAGATTCCACGCTTCTTACCTGCTCAAGCCCCGACCCCGCACTCTACCCAAATGAGTGGATCCCGCCATGACATTTATCCCAGATGATGAGGACGATTCGGTCTCGCCCTGGACCACGAAACTCGCCTTGGATTGGCAGGAGCTCATCCTCAGAGAGGGAGCTACTGTTACGGATCATCCCTTGCCCTGCCGCGTGTCTTCAGACACGCGGCCAGACTCACGTTTCCGTGAGCCTCGACACTATACTGGCAACCCATGCACTCGCCAGCGTATGTCCGGCTCCACTTGATCTCGACCCAGCACGGCTTCGCTATGCCATATCCTTGTCTTCTGGCTAATGTCCCTACCCTAGTGACATGCCCCCTGACCCTGCACCCGACCTGCTTGATTACCGACCGTATCCCGGGAATCTAGCCAGGTACTCGCTTACCCAAGTGTCTCGGGTATTGAAGCTGTTGGGTTTTCTAGCTTCAATACTAAATACCCTTGCTCTTGCACATATCCCTTGCTATCGTCATTTCCTATCCCCTTATGTCTCCGTGTGCTTTTCTTGTATTCCATTCGCTTCCTTATACCTTGTTGTGTATATTCTGTTATGGGGCCAGATCTCTATATATAGAGATCTCTGTTCCCCTCTACTTCTGTTTCTCTCCTCATGCAACAACTTGTATTCAATCCTGTAACTAGTTGTTTCTACGAATATATCTCTACCGCTTCACTTGAGCGTAGCTCAGACTACCTCGCCTTCTTGATCTTGACTCCTTGTTTGACTTTGGTTTCGCCCAGAGTCCCCTGAAACCCGATCACAGACGTAGACTTCCTACGTGTGCGATACCTCGACACTCGCACCCATCACCTGCGATCGCAGGTGATACCTCGAACTATTTACCGCATCGATGCGGGAATTAAGTGCCCTGTCAACCCTGTTCATAACACCTGGTCTTGTGAATACCAGCCTTGTAATTAGTAACCTTCCTTTTCTTAAAGGTACTTCCCTTATTACTATTCAACCAAAAGTCTCTTTTTAGCCCTAAGTCAACTGCCTCTTCTGATACCCACTCATTGTACTTATTTGGCTACCCTTCCCACTTTATCAAATACTGCAACTTTCCTGTTTTAGGTGCTGACCTAAATTCCAATACTTTTTCCACTTCATACTTATCTTTCTTAACTGGTCCTGGTTGAGGTTAGTCTCTGGTAGGGAACAGTTGAATAGGATTCTGGAAGAAAGGCTTAAGTAATGAAGTGTGGAATTTGTTGTCAATATTGTTCAAGTCAGGAAAGTCAGTGAAGTCCAGTTTAGCTGTCTGGCTCTATGAGTAATAGTGGATAATGTAGAAGGGTCCAATCCATTTTGGGGATAGCTTGGATGTGTGGTACCTGGCAGGGAGATTCTTGGTGGATAGTATCACTTGGTCACCAGCTCTATAGCTAGGAGATGCTTGTCTGTGTTTGTTGGCTTGCTGAATTTGGCTTTCTTTGGCTTTGGTGAGATTTTCAGCAGCTTCATAGAATCTGGTAGTAGGGTCTGAATAGACTTGAATAGGGTGAGGGAGAGAAGATGCTGACAACTTGGGTTGATAGCCCATCCTAATCTGGAAAGGGGACTTCTTCCTAGAAGATCCAACTCTTACATTCACCTCTGTTTGAACAGAAGGTGTTGCTTCAACCCAATTGAGTCCTTCCAACTTCTTTGCAGCATACATAGGAAAACAGTTCTGTTCTTCCTCTCACTTGCTCCATCTGTCTGAGGATGATAAGTAGAAGATGCTTGATACAAAATTCCATTCTTACCTAACTATTCTTGAAATTCTGATAACATAAACAGAGGATCTTAATCAGAAATAATTTCATAAGGAAATCCTACACTAGGTTTAATAAATCTTTCAAAGATATCAATAACTCCTTGTATATTAATATTCTCCACAACAGGTATAAGATAAGTAAAATCAGAGTGCCTATCAGAAATGACTAATAGCTTATGAAATGTTAACATGTGTGGAGATACTTTTTCATTGGTCTTATAACCATGAATAATGCTTGTGCAGGGTATCATGACAGGTTCTATACTAAGAAAATCCATAGCAATACTTCCCCAGGGTCTCACTGGTACATTAAGTGGTGTTAGGAGACCCATAGGCTTTTGTGTAGATCCTTTGGTTATTTGACAGATCTCACAGCTCTGGACATATTGGTGTGTTTCATTGTAGGAATTCTGCCAGACATAATTATTACTTAGCTCCTCAAAGGTTTTTGACAAGCCTCCATGTCCAGTATTAGCATAGGCTTGTTGTATCAGGAATTCTTTTGCTGACATACCTTTTAACTGAAGTCCTCTTAGTATTACCATTTTCCATATGGTCCTTTTGAGCAGGTATATGAATCCCTTAACAACCTTGGCAGTAGGAACTTTTTCTCCCTTTCTTAACCTTAGGTAAAGGTTTCCATAAAGGGTATCTTTTCCCATCTCTTCTATATAGTGCCAGGTTAATTCATGATCCTCCAGCCACTCAGCCACAGTCAGGTCTGGATCCAAAACTCTTCCTTCCTTGTCTCTTAACCCAATCATCCTCTTCACTGCATCTGCATTGTGATTGGGTCTAGCCAGAGCCCTTAGGTCCTCTTTTCTTTTGCTGCATTACTGGATACCTGTTGGTGAGTGGTGTCCTTTGCAGTAGCTGCATTTTGGAGTACTGTCTGCCTTCTGTTTTCCCTTATTTGGGTTAGGACACATATCACTCCAGTGACCTGGTTTTTTGCATTTGATACATACCTTTATTGTTCTGAACTCTTCTTGAGGAGCTGGACCAGCTATTGGGTTTTCCTGATCTTCTGGAAACAAATCAGGAAGGGTACTGCATACTGATACAGGAGAGGATCCAGGTGGTGGTGGATCAAAGAAGTTTCTCTTGGAGTCACTCTCTTCCTTGCATTTTAGTAATGCAGCCCTTCTCTTTAAAGTTCCTTCCAGAGTAGGATCCCATTCTTGGAGGTTACCCAAGACTACTGCATTTCTGTTAGTCCTTCTCAAGGACTGCTGCATTTGCTCAGTAGTCATGGGCTCTGTGTTGGTGGCTTCCCAGTCCTCAGGTTCATACTCAGAGAGACCAGAGGGGCTAGTCACCAGGTGCCAATCCTGGGACCCCAATGGTTCCTCTGCAGAAGTTGGTGGAGGAGGAGGATTATTATTACTAATTGTTTTGTCAATAACAACTTGGAATCTTGGTTTTCTGGTTACTGACCTTCCTCTTTCCTCAACTTCTTACTGTTGTTGGGCTTGTGCTTGAGCCCTGGTAGTAGTGGCAGCAGTCTGAACTGCTCTGTTTAACTCTGCTATATCTGCTGCTTGGTCAGCTGCAATAGCCCTTTGCAGCTGCAAGTCCAGGTTCACCCTGTCTTCAGCAGCTTGCTGAAGTTAGCCTTGAACCCTTTCTTAGTTCAACCTCTCCAGATTTCTCCAGAGAAATTCCCTATCATCTTTGTCAGGTGTATATCTTTCTGGAACATCTTTGATACTGACTAACCTGTGCCTGTCCAGAATACCATCTAGTCCTGGTCTTTCTGGCTGAGCTGGGGCTCTTTCTGGGAGGTTGGTGGTGGTGATGGAGAGGGCTAAGCCTTCTCCTTTCAGTGAGGGTAGGGGGTCTAGGACCCCAAGTTGCTGGCCTCACAACTGGTTGCCAGTCATGTGGCTCATCCTCCTAGCCTTTCTGTTAGGAGAGGTAGAAGAGGTAGGCATTGTTGGCTATGGGATTTGTGGTAGAGGTGGTATGTGAAAGTAAGGTGAAGGTATATAGAAGTGGTTTATTACTACTGGAGGTGGTAACAGAGGAATGTGGTGAGGGAATGATTGACTTCTAGAGGGCTTCCCACCTGATATATATGCACTTCTGAAAAGCACATCAGCTAGTATGTTATCCACACCTTTGATGTATTCTATGTGCAAGTCAAACTGACTCATTGTTTCCTGCCACCTTCTCTTCATCTGACTTTCAGGGATATTACTCATAAAATTGACCAGGGGTTTGTGATCAGTCTGAATGATCACCTTATGCCCTTGCAACTCTGGTCTAAAATACCTCAGTGAGTCAACAATTGCTAATAATTCCTTATTAGTTGTTGTATAATTCATTTGGCCATCATTTAATTTCCTTGAGTGAAATTCTGCTAGCCTGATAACACCATTCACTTTTTGGCCAATTCATCTAGAAATCCCTGTATTACTGGCATCTGTAACTAAATAGATTGGTTCTATTGAGTCATAATTAATTGGCTTGAGCACTTTATTACTCATAATTAATTCCTTAATTTTATTGAATGACTCATTATGCAAGGGTGTCCATATGTGCTTCTTTGTTGATCCTTGCAGTTCTGATAAGGGCTTAGATATTGCTCCCAGATCAGGGCAAAATCTTCTCAGGTAATTTACCATACCCATGAACTTTTGAAGTTTCTTTTTTGAGTCAGGGATTGGGTAATTCTCTATTGAGTTGATTTTGTTAGGATCCATCTCCAATCCTTGGTCTGAGATAACAAATCCTAATATATTTATTCTTGGAGCTAAAATCTGACACTTCCTTTTGTTGAGGTAAAATCCTTCCTTTTCTAGGATAGTGCAGAGCTCTCTCAATACTTGTTTATGCTCCTCCACAGTATCTGTGCCAATTAATATATCATCTAGATATACCATGACTGTTTTACCAATGTAGTCTCTGAATAGCCAATTCATAACTCTCATCATTGTTGCAGGTGCATTGCAGTCTCCTTGCTGTATGACAAGTGAGTCAAATTTTCCTAGATGGTTGGTGAATGTACTGAGAGGTACTGATTCCTCATCATGTCTTATGTTGTGGTACCCATCCATCATATCACATATTGACCTACATTCCTTACTAGCAAACCATGCTAGCATTCTTTTCACACTTGGCATTGGCATTTAATCCTTCTCTACTACCAGGTTTCTTGGTATACAGTGTAGTAAGAATCTTGCCTGTAGTTTTCCACTTTTGTCCAAATCCTTTTTTGGTTGTGTATGTCACGGGGGCCCTATTATCACTTATAGCGCTCTTGCAACTACAAAATAGAACGACCGTACTTATGCTGCCGCAACGATACCTATTCCGCAACACAAAATAGAATCCTATAGCAGTAAAGTTCAATTCCACTAAAGTTCCTCACGAAAGATCTTATTTCGCAACACAAAATAAATCCTATATCGCTTGAACGTAAAGTTAACTAGACTTAGAACTTTGTAGGCTTCGTGTACTCGAGGTGCTCTTGCTTTCGAATACTAGTCCTCAGGTTCATACTCAGAGAGACCAGAGGGGCTAGTCACCAGGTGCCAATCCTGGGACCCCAATGGTTCCTCTGTAGAAGTTGGTGGAGGAGGAGGATTATTATTACTAATTGTTTTGTCAATAACAACTTGGAATCTTGGTTTTCTGGTTACTGACCTTCCTCTTTCCTCAACTTCTTGCTGTTGTTGGGCTTGTGCTTGAGCCCTGGTGGTAGTGGCAGCAGTCTGAACTGCTCTGCTCAACTCTGCCATTTCTGCTGCTTGGTCAGTTGCAATAGCCCTTTGCAGCTACAAGTCCAGGTTCATCCTGTCCTCAGCAATTTGCTGAGTCTGGGCTTGAACTCTTTCTTGGTTCAACCTCTCCAGATTTCTCCAGAGAAATTCCCTATCATCTTTGTCAGGTGTATATCCCTCAGGAACATCTTTGATACTGACTAACCTATGCCTGTCCAGAATACCATCTAGTCCTGGTCTTTCTGGCTGAGCTAGAGGTCTTTCTGGGAGATTGATGGTAGTAATGGAGAGAGGGCTGAGCCTTCTCCTTTGAGTGAGGGTTGGAGGCCTAGGCCCCCAAGTTGCTGGCCTCACAACTGGTTGCCTAGTCATGTGGCTCAACTTCCTAGCCCTTCTGTTAGGAGAGGTAGGAGTAGTAGGCATTGTTGGAGGTGGGATCTGTGGTGGAGGTGGTATATGAAAGTAAGGTGAAGGTATGTAGAAGTGGTTTATTACTACTGGAGGTGGTAATAGAGGAATGTGGTGAGGGAATGATTGACTTCCAGAGGGCTTCCCATCTGGTATATATGCACTTCTGGAAAGCACATCAGCTAGTATGTTATCCACACCTTTGATGTATTCTATATGCAAGTCAAACTGACTCATTGTTTCCTGCCACCTTCTCTTCATCTGACTTTCAGGGATATTACTCATAAAATTGACCAGAGGTTTGTGATCAGTCTGAATGATCACCTTATGCCCTTGTAACTCTGGTCTAAAATACCTCAGTGAGTCAACAATTGCTAATAATTCCTTATCAGTTGTTGTGTAATTTATTTGGCCATCATTTAATTTCCTTGAGTAAAATTCTGCTGGCCTGATAACACCATTCTCTTTTTGACCAATCCATCCAGAAATCCCTGTATTACTAGCATCTGTAACTAAATAGATTGGTTCCATTGAGTCATGATTAATTGGCTTGAGTACCTTATTACTCATAATTAATTCTTTAATTTTATTGAATGACTCATTATACAAGGGTGTCCACATATGCTTCTTTGTTGATCCTTGCAGTTCTGATAGTGGCTTAGATATTGCTTCCAGATCAGGGCAAAATCTCCTTAGGTAATTTACCATCCCCATGAACTTCTGAAGTTTCTTCTTTGAGTCAGGAATTGGGTAATTTTCTATTGAGTTGATTTTGTTGGGATCCATTTCTAATCCTTGGTCTGAAATAACAAATCCTAGTACATTTATTCTTGGAGCTAAAATCTGACACTTCCTTTTGTTGAGGTAAAATCCTTCCTTTTCTAGGATAGTGCAGAGCTCTCTTAATACTTGCTTATACTCTTCCACAGTATCTGTGCCAATTAATATATCATCTAGATATACCATGACTGTTTTACCAATGTAGTCTCTAAATAACCAATTCATGACTCTCATCATTGTTGCAGGTGCATTGCAGTCTCCTTGCTGCATGACAAGTGAGTCAAATTTCCCTAGATGGTTTGTGAATGTACTGAGTGGTACTGATTCCTCATCATGTCTTATGTTGTGGTACCTATCCATCATATCACATATTGACCTACATTCCTTGCTTGCAAACCATGCTAGCATTCTTTTCACACTTGGCATTGGCATTTTGTCTTTCTCTACTACCAGGTTCCTTAGTACACAGTGTAGTAAGAATCTTGCTTGTGGTTTACCACTCTTGTCCAAATCCTTCTTTGGCTGTGTAAACATTAGAATAGAATTCATAGAATTTGATAGTACTATTCTTCCAGATTCTAATTCTGCAATCATTTTCTGAGTTGTTTGTTCTATGAATCTATTATAGTTATTATGGTATGCAGGTTTCCAAGTTGCTCCTTTAGGGACTACTATCTTGTGTTGCATGATATGTGCAGGTTCTCTGAGAGGTGGTAACTTGGTTGGCTTCTCATCTGGAAATAGATTAGGGAATTCCTCAAATAGATTAAATTCCTTATCTTCCAATCTAGCTGCATTGCAGGTGACTGGTTCTGTTGCATCATCCTCCAATTCTGAATCATCTGTCTAGTCAGACCAATTTCTAATCCATGAGTCATCTTCTAATGATTCATCTATCAGTAGCATTCCTAGAAATGTTACTGCTGGTTTTGGTTTAGAGTGATGTAACAGAGCCATTTTTTCATCCCTGCCTTCCACTTCTGTCACTATTGCTTGTGGATCATCTACTTTGACCCAGTCATCCTTTGTTCTGCCTAATATAGGTATGTATTCATCCTTGCCTATATTCATTACTGCAGTAGTAACTCTCTTTAAGGTATCTCTTTGCTTGAGCATGTCTAGTTGTATGACTGCCTTATTAGGTTGTATGCTAATAGCATTATCCCTGACATTAATAATTGCTCTATAATCCCTCAAAGCAGGTTCTCCAAAGATTACATCCCAGTCTTTTAGGTTTGCCATATAGAAAGTTCTAGGTCCTTGATGTAATCCTTGTAGATCTATCATTACTGTAGCTGTATTTGTCATTTGTGATCTGCTGCCTTTAATTGCTGTTTCTAAAGGTTTCTTACTGATCTCTTTCAAGGGTATATTGTACAGCTGACAGTAATTTGCAGATATCAGGTCTCCACCTGATGTACATGGATCAAATAATACATAAGCACTATTTCCATTTATTTTAATTTCTGCTGCATTAGATGTTCTATGACTTTCTGGCACTAAGAACTTTCTTGAGTCATTTGGATTTCTCATGATTTGTAATGCTGCTAAGTTTCTCTGACCTTCTATCTCCTGATAAGCTGTTTTAATCTTATTGGGTGATTTAGGTTTAATATTCTGAAAAGCTGAAGATACTTTCCTAGTTGGGCAATCTTTGGCTATATGCCCTTATTTATTACACAAGAAGTAGGCTCCTGTTTTAGTTGCATCTTCTTTGTGTAATTGTTCTCCTGATTTGTACTTTGTCTTATCTGGCTTTGCATTTGGGAAGTGACCAAAGGTCCCCCCTGGTCCCCCTTTCTTCCCTGCCACCTTAGCTGCAGATTTCTTCATTTTCTCTGGTATTTTGTAATCTGATTTTACAAATTCCATAGGCTTCCCTGGCCTCCACTGCTTATCCTTGTTAGGCTTTTTCATAGTGTGCTGGGATCTTGTTTCTGCCTTGAGAACATCTTCCTGTATCTGTATCTTCTTTAGAATCTCCTGGAAGGTGAGGTCATAAGTGATCAAGGGTTTTACCCTTGCCCTAAGTGCTGGTAAAAGTCCCTCCACTAATTTCATTTTGAGTGCATCAGAAAAATTTTAGATTGCGTTGTGTGCACGGCGAGCACACAACGCCAATTTGCAAAACTCTGCGTTATGTTCAGATCTCATTCTTGCAATACGACTGTCGCGGTACTCTCGCTTGCAACGCATTCCCATTTCACACTCTGTACATTTGCAATCGGACGCTATGCAAACTGTTCCCAATGTTAGGCACCCTCCTTTCGACTTTAGTAAAACTTGTACGTTCTTATCCTTTAATCACATCGTACCTAACACTGGCTTTACACTTCCTCAAGTACCCTCCCCTCTGTTCTCTCTCCTAATGTAACCCTCGTTATATCTATTCTGCTATTGCCTTTATCCTCTCCCTTGCCTTTGCAATGTTTCTTCTCCTAACTAGCACGCTATCATATACACTCCTATCTTCTTCTCCATTTCTAAGTGGTGCTCTCTTGCTTTGTACCTGCTATCACACCTTATTTACCCTTTATCGGATGTGATGTAGGTGCTTCTGTTCACAACACACGAACTATTGTTTCGCTCCTTCTACATCCCATTCATCATATACACTCCTTCCTAGCGGGCTCTCCATCCCCTGTTACTTGCTTCAGACATGATGCGGGCTCCTCCGTTTGCAACACGCGAACTATTGTTTTGCTCATCCCATGTTCTATCGATCTTGTACGCCCATTTCTAGCGGGCTCTCCATTGCTTGTTACTTGCTTTCGTACTTCAGGCAGCCATATCGGACAGGATACGGATGCTTCTGTTGCCAACACACATGCGATTGTTTCTCTCCTGCTACCTTATATTTCCCGAACGATCAATTCCTGAATAAAATCTGAATTAAACTACCCTATCGGACTCAGCTCGTCCTAAATTCCCCATCCCAAATACACCAAATCGAACTAAAACTGGGTTGCCGACACACAGGAATATACTGAAACAAATTATCCACTACAAAGGAATATACTGAAACAAATCAATCCACTACAGAGGAATACCAAAACAAATTCATACAAACACAATCACTCCATACAGGTAGATAATACAACAGAAAAAGATGAAACCAGATCATAATATACGAAGTCGCCTCACATCCCTTATCAGACTCGTCCCGGCCGATTTCCTTCTGCCAAAGTGCTAGCTAGTAGGCTACCTGTGACTCCTGCCAGTCTCCATCGTCAACTTTCACGGGCTCATCTACATCAGTTGGACTCCCCTCCCATTGATCATCTCTAACATCTGCATCGATCTTCTCAATAGCCTCCTTCACAACTGTATTACCTTGATTTCTGGTTTCCTCACTCAGGGCGTCCGATCCTACTAGGTTTTGAGCCAACATGGTATTCTTTAATTCGTTCTGCAGCTCAGAGATGTATGATTCACCTTCCACCACCGCACATGGGTCACTTGCCTCCATTTCTGCCTTCTTGTCGAACCCACTAATTCTTGTTCGCAAGTCGGCCTTGATGTTAGCCAATATGAGCGTTCTCACCTTCTCATCATATAAACCCCATGTGTTTTGAAGACGATGGAATGTAGCTGTAATATGTAATATGTCAGCATTCATACTTTTCATGTCAGAGTTATACTTACTTGCTGCCGTTTTGTACTTGAATTCAACAGCTTCAGTGGCTTCTCCGGTTTTCAATTTCTTCAAGCAATGCTGCATAGCAGCCACTACTAAGCAAATAAATATGTGGTTGATGTTGTCGAAGAATTTGCTGTCTCTTTTCCCTCTCATCTTAGGCTGCCAGAAGAAAGATTCATAAATGACCGTCACAATTTCGCTAGCTCGAAATCGGTGTCCCGGTGTCTGTTCATGCTCCATTAGAGTCCGTTGACAACTTTCAGAAATTTACTAACCTCTTGCTGTTCTTCCCTGCACACAAATCGATCTTTATGCAACAACCAGTCCACCTTCTTCGCAACCTCCTCCTTGCTCTTATAATTAAGGTGGTATAAGCGCAAGATTTTCTAGCGACACTCGTGCATGATGTACGACCTGTTCCGCGAATGCATACTTTTCAGCTGCTTTTGGTCAGCAATCGGATAGATGCAAGGCGGTTATGAACTGCCTACCACTTGTTCACAGGCCTTAGTTCGCCTCAAATAACTCTTTTCCTGATCTTGTGCCCCTTCCCATGCTTCATCGATCAAGTTGATTACATCTAATGCACTCAGGAATGGACACTTGAAAAATGTATAGTCCATAACCCAATTCTGGGCTACGTAGCAAAGCCCTTGCAGCTTAGGTGGAATGGCTGCGAACGAGCGACTTTTCCGACCACTGTTCGGAAGTCCTTTGATCTCCACTACATCCGAATCTGACCCATCGGCGGAGTTTCGTTCTTCTTCCTCCTGCTCAGAGTCCGATATTTCAGTAATTTCCTTCCTAACCTCTCTTGTAGACTCCTCCTGCTTTCCAATTCTATTAGCTTCTGGTCAATCTGAATAATTCCCACTAACCTGTGTGGGTTCTTGGAACCGCAGGCATTTGTTGCCCTCTAGCTCATTCATCTGGTCTCTCCTCTTCCAAGTGAGGCCCCCATCGGACGTAGTGCGTCCTCGCATTGCAGAGGGTTTCTTGTGGTCAGAGGTTGGCCCATCGAGTTTGGCAGCAGGATACATTGAATATAACTGGACTTGATGGGTTGTAGGTAGCCTGGAGTATGTGGCGGACTACCGTAGAGTAGGACAGAGACAGAGAATATAGTGAATAGTCTAGAGGAGCGTTATCGGACGGGTGTCGTATGTTTTCTCCTGTATATGGCGGTCCCATGCTATATACCACTTCTTCGCTCCTCTGAATTGCGTTTCATTAATATCAAGAATGAATCACGTGAAATAATTAGCTAAGGCAAGATCAGCCTACCTAATCCGATATGGCTGCCAGTCTCATGTTACAGCCAATTATCAGACGTGGTGTTACGCTAATCGGACGCTTAGGGACTCACCTCTGCCGTCAGGACCATAGACTAAATTTACGAAATAATTATCATTCCTGCACCTTAGGATTCTGTGAGGGTCTGTGTCATCAACCCAGGCTAACCTGCCTCGAGATTCTCTAACTTCACACAGTGGCTCTTTGCGAGCCGTTATCAGACAGCTTTCATATGTTTTCTTTTTCCGCTCCTCTGAATTGCATTGTATTGATATCAAGAATGAATCACGTGAATTAATTAGCTAAGGTATGATCAGCCAACCAATCCCGATATGGCTGGGAGAGCCTAGTCTACGAGCGGCTTGTGCCAACCAGACTATTACAAGCCAATTATTAGACATGGCATTATGCTAATCGGACGCCTAGGGATCCTGCCGTCGGGACCACAGACTAAATTTACGAGATAATTATTTTAACCGCGATTCCTGCACCTTAGCTCTGTATGGGGTGCCTGTGTCAACCCAGGTTAACCTGCTTTGAGATTCTCTAACTTCACACAGTGGCTCTTTCCCAGCCGTTATCGGACGTTACTAGGGCTTGTGTAACACCTGCACGAGTCTAATGCATATGATATTCACTTTAAGCTATGAACCATCCCCATCATCAGCAAAAATTTTCTTACGTTACAACGCTTCACCTGGCATTGCAACGTAATTTTGTCTTATATACGTTGCCTGCGTTGCCAATACCAACTAGTTCTCATTCCTCTTTTTGACGTTGGCAACCCCGTCGCGTCCGTTTTCTCCCAACTCACGTCAAATTTCCTCTTGAAATACTAGATCCTTGTTGCCAACGCGCACCCCTTCTGTCTGCTTATGACATTGTACCTGCCATTCACCAAGTACTCATGCCTGTCTGGCTGGTCGCATGCACGTTGTGTTCTATTTTACACATTCCATTCCCTAGCCAAATCTATATACAAATATCTACTCTAGCCGTCATTTATCTCATTCCATACATTGTAATCTACTCTATTATTTACTATCCACTTCCGTTCTGGCTCCACTGGTATCAAATGTGCAGCTCCCTCAATTGAACGCAACCATACAATCATCTGCCCTCTGCCTCGTTTAAATTCCTGGATGTAGGACATCCCTTCTGGGCCGTGTGGTGTCGAATTCCCCACCTAGTCTAGCAGCGTAACATGTGCCAATTTATACCACTCATTGTTAGTTCCCCGCACTGTAAATAATGCATTCAAAAACCCTACCATCCGATCATTGTAACCCTTCACAGTTTCTGTAACGGACGCTGGCCGTAGTCTCATAGACTCAATACGTACCCAAACCGCATCGTTCCGTACCTCCTTTCCACCCCAACTTCTCCCACCTGTTACACGTACATGCTGCAGTTAATAACAGTTATTGTCGTCCACATCCTGATCTGGTACTGGAATTTCAACCGTATTGTACACTTGCACCTCCGCATTCAACAAAATCCTCTCTGCGTCCGATGGTGGGTAATCTGCCATTGCACACACATTGTCTTCAAAAAACTGACGTAAATGCTTCCCAATCTCTGGAATCAAGAACTCATCCACCATACCTAACAGATTCTTCATTATCTTGACCCAACGCTTACCTTGTAGTGTCATAAAAATTTGCTTTTGACCTTCTACAATTAGCTCCATGCCTCTTCGTTTCGGACACACGACGTCTTTTAACCTCCCGTGAATTGCTGCACTCTCCTCTGCCCATGCGGCCATTTCTAATTCCCTCACGGCGAAGTTATGATATCGGCTATTACCCTTGATTACTTGCAGGATGCTGTCAACGTGATTACTCCGACGGTATGCGTCCTTCAATTTCTTATGCGAAGTCTCGCAAATCTCGGTTGAAAATTGGGGCAAGGTGCCGTAGTGGGAGATTTGGTCAGCCCAGTGCATCATTAGATGGATTTTTGGAAAATTAAAGTGTGAATCCTCCACCAGAACCTGATTCACTAAGTATGCATGTTCCTCCCTATCTTCTGCCACACAATGACCCTTTTGCGCCACTGTGCGTCTGTTTGCATCCGGCTCGAGGTTGCGACTCCGATTCTGTTCCGTTAGCTGTTTGGACACCTCATCCGCTCTGGCCTTTGCTGCTTTGCTAGCTCGATATCATAAAAAAACGTCCTTCGTAGCATGGAAGCATTTCAAATATTCCTGTATATATCCTATAGTGCTGTCGATATGACTTCGATATCTGGAGAGGAGTGCAAAATCAGTCAAGTACCGCACACAAGTGATTGCTTTCTTGAAATCTCGCTCTTGGGCACCTGTGGGACTCGGTGTGTCCGTCTTGCGGCGTAGAGAAGCCGTGAAAACCCCCAAGATTACTCTTAGAATTGATCGCATTTCCTTGCCAGAGAGTTGACTCAAAAGCCTATATGATCTTCGCGGAACGTGATTGCCAGAGTAAGGAGGTAGCGAACTCTAGATATTATCGAACGCGGGGAGTCTGTTATTGCTTTCCAAAAAACCTTTAATCCATTCCATCAAATTTTGCAGGTTCCCCAACAGCATAGTATGAAGGATATCCGATCGAATGACTTCTTGGGGGACCACACCTTGCAGGGTCCATAGTGCATTTTTGACAGCTTTCACTCCTTTATCATGAATGTTACGGCTGAGATTATGCAGACCGGGCCGGCGCCACCCGATGGTGGGTGGCCTGAAGTCAACCCCGCTTTTCCTATATATTTGCCCACGTCTTGTATCTAGTTATTGTTCTCTAAGACTCAAGCGAAGTCTTGTATCGCTGGGTTACTTTACTTTATCGAATGAATTAGTCTATTCTTCGCTATATGCTTCGCACCTTTAGCCCAGTTAGGCCCGAGCCTAGTGATTGTGCCCTCGTAGGCCCCAAATACCGATATACCGACAGATATCACCGTGATCACTAGCTCGCCCCTAACATTACTTCGCTTCGATCAAAGGGACCGGTGATTTTGGCTAATCACCCCTCCCTACGCCCCTACACTGTCGGACAGCTGGAATATGGCTAAAGAAATGTCGCTGGATTATTTAGCTATATGAGCGACGTCGGAAATAATTATTTCCCCCTCCTATTTATTTATTAGCTTGTTCTAACCGACATACTAATCCTATATTGAGATCTCCGGATCTACTAAGTCTTAGATGTCGAGCGGCAAGCTCAAAAAGCCCCCCCGGCGAGTGAGCTCAATACCCCCGAGCAACCCCCGAGCGAGCTCAATACCTCCTAGCGAGCTTATAAGCCCCCCCCAGCGAACAAGCGAATTTATAAGCACCGAGCGAGCATAAGGCCCCTCTGAGCCTATATGGCACCGAACTAGCCTATATGGCACCAAACCAGCCTATATGGCACCGAACCACCGAACGAGCCTATAAGGCCCCTCCGAGGCCCCCTGAGCGAGCTCAAGACCCCCAAATGAGGCTATATTTTTTTTCTTTACTCTCTGCATTAGAACGATTGCAGAGGGGGAAGTTATCAGTCGGGACGCCTGATTGAAAACGGGGAGTAGTACTAGGGTGGATATCTATGCCGGACAGCTACCAGATATCGGCATGGGAAGTCTAGTACGGGCTGGATAGAGCACTACAACTCAGATAAGTTGAAGAACGCACATCTGAGATGGCTGAGCTCACATACAGCTAATAGAACAAGGACCCCGCCTTGAGCAGCAAATGCCAATAAAATTTTTGTGAGCTATCGAGCTCAAAGACCCCGTTCGAGCTCGAAAGCTCAAAGACCCCCGCCTGAAGACCCCCGCCTGAAGACCCCCGCCTGAAGACCCCCGCCTGAAGACCCCCGCCTTGGGAAAAGACCCAAGCGAGCGCTGCGAGCGCTGAAAACCCGAACGAGTGCCACGAGCGCTGAAAATCTGAACGAGTGCCATGAGCGCTGAAGACCCGAACGAGTGCCACGAGCGCACAAATGAACAAGACCCCCCCCTTGCACAGGCAAGGCGGATTGGACAGTTGGGAAAGCATGCATTGAACCTTTTCCTGTGACGTTGGCTTTTTCCCACTGGGTTTTGCCGCGCAGAGGTTTTTAACGGCAATGGCATGTGGGATACCCCCCTTACCAAGATACCATGGATCTATGATCCATATTTATGATACACCTCATGTTTGAGATATCCTGGATCTACGATCCATATATATGATGCACCTCATGTTTGAGATACCCGGATCAGTTGATCCACATATTATAGGAAGCGGATCGATGGCGAGTTGCCAGAGAAGTAAAGCCACCCGGTCTGATGTTTAAGTTCTGGCATGACGCCACTATGTTTGAGAGAATACCCTGTCCTTCCGAGCTACCTTACAAGCCATAGCTGCCAGAGGTTGAGGTCGATTCCATTGGTTTAACCCAGTCAGTGGTGCTGAGTGGGTTAGTGGGCTCAGGGGGGTCCTCTGAGTGGGGTGCGCCCTAATTGCTACCAATATACATGCGCAGGTGGAGGGAGTAGGGTGAGTGAAGTTGGTCGGTCGGGACGCCCTCTAGCAGAGGGGGAGTAATATTACGGCTGAGATTATGCAGACCGGGCCGGCGCCACCCGATGGTGGGTGGCCTGAAGTCAACCCAGCTTTTCCTATATATTTGCCCACGTCTTGTATCTAGTTATTGTTCTCTAAGACTCAAGTGAAGTCTTGTATCGCTGGGTTACTTTACTTTATCGAATGAATCAGTCTATTCTTCGCTATATGCTTCGCACCTTTAGCCCAGTTAGGCCCAAGCCTAGTGATTGTGCCCTCGTAGGCCCCAAATACCGATATACCGATAGATATCACCGTGATCACTAGCTCGCCCCTAACAATGAAGACTTGTGGCGTCCGATTTGTCAACCCATTCCCGATATTTTTCAGCGTTGCGCATAGGATATTCCTGAAACTGGCCTAGTTGGTCCTGAGGACATTCGCATATCGGACACCTGGTTGCGTAAATCCCATGTATTGTTGCATTTTCCATAGGGTCCGCAAGCCAGCCAGCAACTCGGAAATGACATTCCCTAATTACCTCGTTAGTACACTTTATTTTCTGCCCATCCCGTGCAGCGTCCGATAACGGATGCAAGATAAACCTAAGTAGATCGTGCAAAACCTGAATAGCCTCTTGCTCCTGTTTCTCCTCTGACCACCCAGGGACTTTTTTCACCCGCTTGGGACTATGTAATGAATGATACTAGACAGTAGTCATTCGGTACCGTTTATACAATCTATATCCGCTTGGAGACGGATGTTTGTGTATGCCGGTTCTGCTGAGGGATTGCCTCAGAAGGGTAGGTTGATTACTAAGAGGGGTGTTCCGTAAGGAACAATAATATAACAGGTGTAATCTTCGTTTGTAATTATGCTATCTATCTGATCGCTGCTGTTCGGGTTGTCT